>CAKNYM010050477.1:151921-199963 GCA_932195095.1 Andricus curvator | reverse complement strand
CTACTGGGCCCCTAATTCCCAATAGCATTATTTTGAAATTTAATTAACGTTTTTTTGTAAAAGAAAAAGTTACAAAAATGTCAGGGGCCAAGTGGGCCCCTAATTCCCAATAGCATAATTTTGAAATTTAATTGACGTTTTTTTGTGAAAGTTCAAGTTACAAATGTCTGAGGAGCCCACTGGACCCTTAATTCTCAATAGTATAATTTGGAAACTCAATTGATGCTTTTTTTTAAAGAAAAAGTTACAAAAATGTCAAGGGCCAACTGGGCCCCTAATTCCCAATAGCATAATTTTGACATTTAATTGACATTTTTTTGTAAAAGAAAAAGTTACAAAAGTCTGAGGGGCCCCTCCCGTGCAGAAATCGCCAAGTTTGTTCCATGTTCCAGACTTGGGCCAGGCTGAGCGCCCCTAGCCTAGATCTAGCTCGAATTTTGCAATGGCTCGAGCTTGGGCCCAGCTAGTGTCAAAGTTCCAAAAATTGACGACAGATGGCGTAGTACTATTCTCTTTGTTTACTTATTACTTTGGAGTTTCGAGTGTGAATCTTTACAAAGTGGCTAATTTGGTATAAATTAACATTCTTAAAGTATCTTGACAGGTAATTCGAGACATAATTTGAGCCAAACTGAACTTATAAATTTTGTGTGAGTGATTGAGAATAGTGGTGATGGTGCTGATGATGATGGTCGATGAACAAAATACAAATCATCATTGAAATTAAATTGCGATAAAAATGCCTAAAATAAAAAGCACTCTGAGAGTCCGGAGGCATCGAGCACCCGGCAGTATCCCATAGTTACGCGGTGAAAGTGCAAGTAAGTACTTATATTAATTATAAATAATATTTCCACATCAAGATTACATGTGACTTCTAACCTCAAATTGAGAAAACTTTTTCATCGAATCATCGAGTGTAAATATATTGTTGATGTATGTAATGATGTTTAAAACTTTTATTTACAAAACAAGCATGGCGGACGTAAATTGACAAATTATTGTATATAGATGATGATGACGCAGATGTTGAGGAAGAATCAGAACCCGGCGAGATAATCAATGAAATACCTCAATTTGGAAATGTGGATCAGATCATTGGAGAAAATATTTTAAATCAGAATCTTGTAAGGGAAAATGAAAATTACCATGTCGCTGAAGTTGAGGTTACCACAGATTCTGGTAGTAGTTTGAGAAATGATAACTGGCTGGGAATCGATAATAAACTAGGGCCAAGCCTGGGCCAAGCTGGGCGATCGAGCCTGGCAATATAACCTGGCCCTGGCCAGATTTGGCGTTTCATTCAAGCTTGGCCCAGGCTAGATGGCCTGGCCAGGGCCAAGTTTTGCCAAGCCTGGGCCCTGTTTGGGCCATGACCAAATTTCTACACGGGCTAATATACAATAGCATAATTTTGAAATTCAATTTACTTTTTTTTTAAAGAAAAAGTTTCAAAAGTCTGAGGGGCCCTCTGAGCCCCCAGACCCTCGGGACCCCTAGGCCATGGCCTACCTTGGTCTACTGATTAATCCGGTACTGCAAATTTCGAAAAATATATTTATGCATTATAAATGAATGAGTAGTTCCTGTTTAACATAGGTATAAAATACTTCTTTTTTCGGCTTCATACTCATTTAAAATCCACCAATAAAACATACAAAAAGTTCCCAAATGCTAAAATGCTAACGGTTCTTTTTGAAAATATTTAAGCCCAATTTTCTCAAATAACCCAATTGCAATATTTTTAAGTTATTTTTTTGTGTCATATAAGGAAAGAATTTCGTAAGTTTTTTCCTTGAAAAAATCTTAATTCGAGCTCATAAAATTGTCTTCTCTTTCTTTTTGCGTGTCACATTTACGACCCTTTATAAACGAGACGCTTATAATTTAATGACTGTATTCTTTTATCAAGGCTAAAAAATTTTCTTTCTTTGTTTTTTTGGCGGTTAATTTACCTGCAAAACAACAAAATACAAAATCGTCTTTTGTGCGCAAAGAATCTGGAAATCGTGACTAAAATATAGAATGATACTTTACGAATTTATTTAAAAAAATTTAATAATTTTAACATGAAATTGTTATTTTTTATCGTTTGACTCTTACTCTGGGTCCTTGTAGCAATGTCTAACATTTAATGAAAAGTTTACTAGAGGTGATCGTTCATATGCCATAAACTATTCATAAACATTTCAAAGACGAAAAATGGTATGAAAACCCATTTTTAATGACTTTAAAGAATGTTAAATTCTTACTATATTTTATTATTATTATTAGGTTATCAAAGTTCAAACAAATTTTAAACTCTTTTCAAAACATGCGAAAATTTCTTACAGGAGTTTTCAACAAATAAGACAAACGGGTTAATTAGAAAATTAGATTTATATTATTTTGTCTGTATGTAAATAGAGCATAAAATGAATGACTGCGACTATGCATTGATATAAATATTCCTTTCTTAAGAGTTTTAACAATAGGCGATCAAGTTCAAATTATTGTGGACCGCTTTCACTTTTTTCAGCACTCTTCAATAGACAGTCAGCTTTAATTTTCGCTCAGTCAGCCGAGTCAGAAGAAATTAAATTTAATACCAGAAATTATTTTTCAAAAAAAGTTTACTCTCAACAAATTATTTTCTGGAGTAATTTTGTTGACCTCAGCTCATTTTCGTTCCAAAATAGTCTTTCACCGCCTGCCGCAAAAATTATATTTTTGTAGCTCGATTTTCAGTCAATTATTATGTCTCTGTATTTTTTATATCCTATTCGACTGCCGATTTACAAATCTTCTTTATATACATGTATTATGAACATTTCCTTGTTTTCTTGACTGTTTTTCCGAAGAAAAAAATTGCTTTTGAAGTAGGATAATTTGCATTCAATAAAAAAACATTTCTTCAGTCTTATAAAATATTAGTTATTGTACAATAAATATAGCAGTATTAATCGTTGAGGTTCATATTTTCTGAATTATTTATCATTCTCTAATAAGTGCTTTTTTCAAGGTGCGTATACTTTTCTACCTTATAATTTCAGGTGTGATTTCAGCAAAAAAAATCTCTTGCGGAAAATATAGAAGTAATATCTTAATTAGACCGTTAATTATAAATGAAACATTCTCATCGCGCGCCTATGGTGCACGACTGTTGGTTCTCGCGCTTCGCGCTCAATAATATATTTATCTCGCGCTACTCGCTCGGTCTGTGTATTTCCCCCACATTTGTGCACAGACCATTTAAAATTAAAGGTCAAACTATCGACAACTGTAATTTGGTATTGTGAATTCTCTTTTTTTAAAGCTCCTTTGGCTTTAACGAATACATTCTCATCACGTACCTCGTGCTTCGCACTCGATTTTGTCTAAAATGCAAAATTTTCTACATTATATGTTTAACATTATTATATCAAATGTATATTACATTTATTTATGTACGTCGGCCTGTGATTGCTTATTTAGATATTGAAAAATAAAGTACGAATTGTATTTATCATGATTACTTTAATATTTGTTCCTGATTTTGCATTGAATTTTATCCTCAGCTACCGTGAACATTTTGTATCATTTCAATAAATGTATATTATTACAATTCATAATATGCATTGATATTAAAAACAGACGTATTTTCCTTGTCTTGTTTTTATAATTGAAAAAAAGTGCGCATGCTATAAAAAAACAATTTTGTTATTATGAGTTTTATTGCAACTTGTGTCGTTTTTCCATAAATTTAATTTGTTTATGTTCAATGTTATTTTTTAACGATTTGAACCAAAAATATGCATCATAGCGTAAAGTGATTCTAAGAAAATTTGTAAATGTAATTTAGGCGAAAAATTTTGTTAGATAAAATGTTATTGTAGCGTGTATCGTTTTTCCGAAAAGTTAATTTTGTTATTTTAAATGTATTTTTATAAAAAAAGTGTATAAAAAATTTGTAGATCTTTTTTGGTTGAACAACATTTGTCTGTTCATCTTTTTTCGTACCTTACGTCATTTATCCAAAAAAAAATTTTATTGTTAATTTTATTTGTCACTCTTGAGAAAAAAATTATGCATCTTATCAAAACATGATTAATAAAAAATTTGTAGCTCTTTTCTGAGTGAACAACTTTTGTCTATTAATTTTTTTGTGGTTCGTGTCGTTTGTCCAAAAATTTGATTTATTTTATTCTTAAATCAGTTTTTTACAAATGAAACAAAAACTACGCGTCCCATAAAAAAGTGATTAATAACAAATTTGTAGATCTTTTTTGGGTGCAAAATTTTTGTCTATTTATCTTTTTTTGTATCTTGTATATTTTTACCGCAAAATGGAATGTTTGATTTTTCATTATTTTTCTGTGCAATAAAAAGTTGAATTTGCTTAAAATGTTCATTTTCGTTTATTTTTTGGAATTTTGTACATAGAATTTTTTAATTTTGAAAAAAGTGGTCTCAACAATTTTGAAAAAATGCTCACTTTTTGAAGTTTTATCCAAAATGGCTGGCTAACGAAGTTGACGTTCATTTTAGAACACTTGAAGAGTATACTAAAGCCCAATCCAATCTTTCAATTCTTTCGAAAGTTATCGTGCTTACAAAATAAAAATCTACATACATACACACATACACACAGGCAGACACACATTCTCGAAAACCTGTTTTTTGGGTTCAGAATGTCTCAAAACGTGAACATTTGACAAAAACGGAGGGGGTGAGATTTTTGGCAAATCGAATACCTTCTCTGATGAGAATGTAAAAAATAGAATTAATAGACAATAATTAATAAGAAAATTTAATTTAAAATAGTGAAACATGTCTTTCAGTTTTGACGTTTTCACTGACATTTATTAAATTCCTCACACAGACCATAAGAACTGGTCCAAAATTCCAACTTTAGTGCACTCGACCTTGAATGTCTGCATAAAGGAAACATGTTACATAACACCACATAAATACCAGAAGTACATTGTAATACTCTGTAGGAAATCTTTACCCGCTCTAACATAGAATACAAAAAGGATTCATTAAAATGAAAAATAAAAATAAGTATTTTATAAATATACTTACCTATTATATAAATTTGGTCAATATTGATGAAGTTATACGTTTTATGTCTTATAATCAGTACTTTTACCGAAAAGGTAACTTACTAAAATTAAAATTGTTAAAACATTACCCTATTAAAAAAATCCGATCTGAAATCGAACCCGAAATTAGACCGTAAATCCGGTCGTACTGTAAATCCATAATAACAAATTTTGAAATATTTAGTGTTTTAAAAATAATTGAAATCATTTGAACTGATTTAATAAATAAAATATAATAGAATATCGGTTGTTAGATTTATTCTCGGAAAGAAGAAACATCCTTTTTTTTGTTTACGCGCTATTTTAAATATATGTTGAAAAATATTACACCTAACAATCGACGAAAAATATGTTTGGCCGAGGTTTTGTAGAACTACAAAACCTTTCACAAGTAAGAAATATGAAATAAAGATAGTGTATTGCTGTTTTACAAATAAAAAATTATATTGAATAATAGCAATTCGTGGCAGTCAAATTCTCAATATAAATATTTATATTTTATATTTATATAAATTTATAAAACTTTTAATAATTAAAAATTAAAAATTAGAAGCCCTTTAATGCATTGAGTAGTATTTCTCAACTACCATCTGTTTTTGTGATCGATGACTGGTTTAATAGTATAATTTTTTAAGTATTTAGTGAAAGAACCTTTCCACTCACTTTAAATGTCACCCACTTAATATCACATAAAATTATTCATTTTTCAATGAATGGAAATAAATGGTAATTTTTTTTATTTTGAAAGTTCTCATTTAATTGGAAGGGAGAAAATTTTGGGTTTTACTAGTTATCTGAATTGGAGAAGGGAGATTTTTAACATTTTCAATTCACATTTTAATTGAGTTGAAGCAGGGCGCATTCTTTCTTTCAACACTTTTCTTATGATAATGAAAGGGAAGAATTTTTAAATTTTAATCTTTTCCTTAATCGAAAGAGGACATTTTTTTTATTTTTAATATTTTTATTCAATTAGAATGCAGGAAATTTTGGTATTCAATTTGTTTCTTAATTGGAAAAAGAAATTTCTATTTTCAAAGTTTTCTTAATTGGACGAGGGACATTCTTTACTTTTAACATTTGTATTGAGTTGAAAGGGAGTAAACATGGATTTTAATCATTTTATGAAATAGAACAGGGGAAGCCTGAATTTGAAAATGTAAGTTTCCAAATCTTTTAGTTTTAAATTGTTCAACCTAAAACGTTTTGAATTTAAATGTATTTTCCTTAAGTATTCTTCAATTTGAAATCTGAACAATCGAACAGTTTTAAATCAAATACCGTCAAATCAGAACAATAATTGAAAAAAGTATTAGACTGTGTACACACTTTCCGTTAATTATAAGTATTATTACAAAAAAACATTTGACCTTCAAAAATGAAGATCAAAAATAAATTTAACTTTTTTTGAAATTAGGGTTCTTTTTTACAAAAAAGCTTATATTTTGTCTTTTAAATACCTTCGGTTTAAAAAATGTAGATATTATTATTTATTCGCGAAAATAAACGTTCCGTAGTTTTTGTGCTGATGCCATATTTTTCAACGACTTATGACTCTTTTAAGTTTTTAATTGATATGAAGATATTCATAAAGAGTACGTCAATTTTTTTAACTGAATGTATTAAAAGGAATAAAAGCTAAGATTTATTTTAAGACAAAAAAAGAACCCTTAATTTGTAACAATATTTAAAAAAAATTCAAAATTGTACAAGTTTAAAGTAATAACCCTACAACATTATGCAATTTCAAATTGGAAATCCCAAAAACTAAACAAGTTTAAATTTAATAACACTAAAAAAGCATTAAAAACTGTACATTTTAAATTATTATTTTCTTCTCAACAACACTAACATAACAAAATTACACACTTTTGAATTTATAAGGTTCCGGATTGAGCATTTAAAAATAAAGAAACTTAAAAGCCAGTATTATCAAATTTAAGGTTTGAAGCTGAAAATTGAAATTATATCATTTTTAAAAATTATACAAATCATTATCAGGTATCTATTATATCATGAAGTATCAAGTAATATTCAAAGTGATGTTGAAAATTATATGATTTCGAATTGAAAGTTTTATGAATTAATGAATTCAAACTTGCAGCGTTAAAAATTCCAAACTTCGTTTAAAATTGAAGTATTCTTAAATTAGAATTATGATACGCTAAGTAATTAAAAATTAATAATTTCCAAATTATGCATCACGCTTTTGAAAATTTACTCATTTCAATCTAAAGTGCAAAGTTAATTAATAAATTGAAAATCATTGATAAAGCGTTCCATACAAGAGGAACAACTTCATGTTGAAGACAATTTTATAAAAACACGCGAAAAGTGAGCAAAACATAGGAGCTTCAAAGCGGATAGAATGAATTAATTGTAGATTATTGTATATAATAATTTAGGATAGTACCGCCTAACACGCAGACACTAACTTTCAACATCTAAACAGCTTTCCTATTTTTTAATATAAATTTGGGTTAACATCCATTTTTCTCCGTATGAGCAGCATTGGCTCTAAATATGGACCCAGCAATGGGCCATTCGTACTTTGCCCACTCGGTGCAACATCAATTGCCCACACAGAAAAAAAGAAAGTTTCATTTTGAACAAAGAAACGGCGTCAAAATGTACGGAAATAAAATCGAACCATAATTGGTTCATATTGAGCAATTCGAATATTGAAAAAAATTCAATTGTTTTTCAGTTTTTATATTATTCAAGAGATCGAACACAACTGAAGTTCAAAATGAGTTTGTAAGAAAATGCCCTGAAACAAAATTGAATCCCTAATTTTTGCTGTGCAATATCAACATGTGACCGTCCGCGAAGGAAGGGATCTAACGCGAAAAAAATCGATTTTCAGTTTTTTACACCAATCGATATATTTTTTTGCTCTTTCATAATAATAAATATTATTCCGCCTCTTAAATCTCTCGTCCTGTAAAATGAAGCTATCGCGCGTTAGGTCCCTTTCTTCGCTGCGTATTACTTCTTACACTTGGGCCACAAAATAAGGTCAAGGTAAGGAACTTTTTATAAATATTAATTGAACCGGATACGAATTATAACTAATCGTATGATTGATTTGCAGTCTACTAGAGTGAGATTTATTTTTATTTTGAGTATAAAGACTTATAATTGTGTAATCCGAAAACTTATAATCGAGCAGCTCTGAGCAATAAAAAGTTTTAGAGTACAAAGTAGCTACATTTTCTGCAGTTTCTTCATTCAAAAATATTTGCAAACTATTTCCCACAATAATTCAAACTTAATATTTACTTTTATTTTCACTTATTATACTTTTTACACAAGTTTAGAGCGACACATTTTATGAATTTAATCCTGTTTAGTAGCACTATCATCTTAACTTTCTTCGTTCCACAGATTTTGTAAAAATAGCTTTAAAAAATACTATATAAATAATTTTGAAAAGAAACCATAAAAATTAATTTATTTGATAAATGTGAAATGCCTCAAGACACGCATGTCTACCTCAAAACGAAGATCGGTGTTTAAAAAGCAATTGTTGGAGAATATTTTTTACCATTAATTTGAAATGTCCCAGATACAAGGTTAAATAAGCCATAAAAAATTGTAATTACAAAAAATTCTTCTCAATTTAAAAGAAAGCAAAATTTTTTTTTTTAAATAAAACTGGCTTTTGCATAAATAAAAATGGTTAAATCATTAAGATGCATCACCTGCATCTATTTATGCATCACTATTGATTAGCATAACTGTAGAATTAATACGGATGTGGGGAAATACCGCAAGAATCAGGATTCGCGATATGACTTAATTTGACAGCAGCATCATTAGTTCTTATAAACAATTCAGGGAATCTTGTTCGTATGCGTCATTAGGAAAAGACACATTGAAATCATCTAATATTTCAAATTGCATTTAAGTAAAAACAAAACGAAAGTACATATATTCATTTATGCATTCATGAATATGACGACAATAAATCAAGATACAAATTAACAGGATTTGATTATATTGATACAATCAGAAATAATAACTTTATTTTTATAGACTAAAAAAGTAGCTATGCATAGAGAAAAGACAGTTACGCACAAATTATTTAAACGTGCACTGCTTTCAAATTTCAAATATTTATCATATTCATTCTTTTTATATACGAAAACTGTTTAGCTCTATTTCCCTGTAAGTGAAAAAACTTCATCAATTAAATTAAAATGAATCCATTTCCTTTAAAAACGATATTTTTAATTTTTGAATGTTTTTCAAATCCGGTACTTTCCTACTTTGAATTATTTAAAAATTAATTAGCTACCAAATTCACCCATATCTTATAATTATTTTTTAAACCTGAAGGATTCTACGGCTTCAAGATATTATTTCCTTAAATTTACAACTTGTTAACATATGTTATTTATAAGTTAAAGAAGTTTATACTTTGCATGTAATTCCTCCTCCTCCCACCCTACCCCACCGTATAGGGGTTTTTGCCACCTTTCAAAACTCGAACCTTTTCTGTAAAAATTCTTTTTAATTTTTATATTTTATAATACTTTTATGTCAGCTGATATATTTCAAAATACTTTAATTTTAAGCGTTTTAAATGATAATTTTTATTTATATGAAATTTCAGATTTTTCTTGCGTTTGTACATGCAAAATGACATGCAATTTTAAAAACGCCTTGAAATACCAAAAATTTTGGATGTTCCTTTTCTTTAAAAAAAGTTTGTTATTATTATATTTCATAATAAATAATCTACCATTCATTAATTCTGACCACATTGAAACTCCTATGTTTCCGCTCGATTTTCGCGTTTTTTTTAACATCTTATGAAATTCTCTTCAACATGAAGTTGCACGAACTGCTTCATCTTTGTTTTTTAAGTTTATGAAATGAGTGAATTTTAAAAAGCGTGATACACAATTTTAAAATTAATCGTTTTTAACAACTTAGTTTCAAGATTGTACTTTAAGAATTCTTAAATTTTTAAACGAAGTTTGGAATTTCTGAACTTTTAACAATGCAAGTTTGAATTCATTAATTTTTAAAGGTTCCAATTTAAAAATATTTGTTTGAAATTTCTTAATTTTTGAAGGTTTTCAATTTCTAATTCCACAATGTTTTAGTTTCAAATTCATATTTAAAAAATGTCAGGACAATTTCGCTATCAAATCTTTCAAAATTTCATATTAAAAGCCCTGATAGACGGATTCTAATTCAATAATTTTAGATTTGAATACTCTAGATTGTTTGGCTTCAATTTTAAACGTACTAAATTGTCTGATAATTCAAATTCTTCGAAATCGTAGAATAGAGGAGACCACCCTACTGTAGGGTGGTCTCTCCTATCAAATTTAAAGATTTTATATTTGCAAAACTTTCAGTTTAATGTATTTCTGAATAAAAATTGAACAATTTTTTATTTGAAAGTGTTCCAAAATAAAACAAAACTTGAAAAAGAAGCGATATCGAATTGAAAAGCTTAAAATTGAGAAATTTCAAACATTGGAATCATAATATAGCAATTTTGCTTTTTAATCTTCTTTTCCTAATTTTTAATTTTCAATATAATATCTTAAAATTGTCTGATTTTCAATTGAAGGTTTAAATAAATGAAACATTTAAAATTGAAAAATATTTGATAGGAAAAATTCAAGAATGAATTGAACGATTTGAAATTGAAAAGTTAAAAATTGTGTTATTTAACATCAAAACCGATCAAAATTAAAAGTATCTGAAATTGATACCTTAGTAGTTGAATAATCTCTTCAATTTTGAATGGTTGCAGCTTAATAGTTCTGAATTTTCATGTTGAACGCTAAATTTTCATTTTTTCCCTTTCATGAGTATAAGTAACAATTTAAAAATTATTAATTTGTGAAAGATTTAAATCTTCTTGAAATAATTGAAATTTTGAAGGGTTTAAGTAAAAAAAAGTTTTAATATCACAATTTTTGGTGATGAACATTTTTTTAAGTTTGAAATGAAGTTCGGATTCGTTTAAGTTTCAATTTTTCGGTGTAAATTTTTGTGTGGGTGCCGCCTTTTTTTGTTCACATGACAACTTAATAATGTTTGTAAATAAATTTATGAAATTTGGAGAGCTTATTTTCACCACTAATATCTCAAAGGCGATGCAAGAATTTCTTAAAATATCCAATAGATTTCTTTTTAGCACTTTATCATATATTTGAAAGTGGGGTTTTGATAGTAAAACTTTGTTCATTAACATAAATCAAAATTGTTTTAAGAATATAAAAGACTCCTTGATTCAAGACGAATCGATTTACTTATATATATTTATTTTATTAAACAGTCAGGAAGTTATAATCATTTATAATATTTAAAAAAATTGGTACAGTAAAAATGTGTCCATTAACTAATTTAAAGTTGATGCAAGAATAGAAAAGGCTCCTTAATTCAAGACGAATCAATTGTCCTATAGTATTAACGACAATTTTTTAATGAAAAATCGTAAATGCTTCCTCTATGGTGAAACAATTTTGCTATTTAGTCACAAAGAGGAAGTAAAGTTATCTTTTTGATGTTAGGAAATAAAAATCCAGAGAAGTCAACGCGCGCTTGTACTTACTGCTACTTATATATGAATAAAATAATAAAACATTTATTTTACCTGAATTAGTTGTTTCAATCTATTCTGTGGATCCACACCCTTTTTCTCGCGAATCAGAATAAAAATATTTCCAATATCAGGACAACTAAGTAATAACTTAGAAACCAAGACTTTTCCCATAAATCCTGTGGCACCTGTTACTAAAACATTCCTGCAACCGAACCATTCCGGTATAGTCGGCAGGGTTTGATCCATGCCTGAATATTGTGCTGCAAAGAGAAAAAAGATTTAATGAAGTTGAACGTACGAAGGTGAACTGAGATGAAAAATGGGTAAAAAGGTACAAAAAAGTTAAGAAAGGTAAGAAAGGTAATGAGGATGAATGAGAAGTTCAAGAAGTAGCATTTCAATGTGAAACCGATTCTGAAACCTCAAGGTCGCAATTAGTTTGCATGAAATGCAAGACCGATATCTACAAAAGTTTTCCAAGTCACGGTCCATTTCGGAAATTGATGAAATCAATGATGATCAGTAAATTGTCTGATCTGCGAAAAATCCTAAATTAAGGATGTGCAATTAATGTCAAAGATGACGACAAAAATAAGGCGTAGGCAATCATAAAATTATTACAGATTATAATAAGTGATAAGATACTAAGATACTAAGATACTAAGATACTGAGTGCAGAGATGGGAAGTAATTAGTTTTTTTTAACTAGTTACTTTTTTGGATAAAGATAGTGGTAATGAAGTTCTTTTTGTAAATAAGTAACAAATTGGTAATTACTATCGGCGAGAAAATTCGAGTCAAATGCTAACGTGATAAGTAAATTGCTATTTGATAGCTTAATCTGCCCTACGTAAATGAGCCTAAAACCGGTAATTTAAAAATTACTGTAACTGTTTGGAATTTAAATTCCTGCAATATCTTAATTAGAACTGATAGTAGTATGGTTGTATATTTTTGCAATTCAAACCAACAACTTTTTATATTTTTCTAAGTTGTCAACAGCCATTCATTCATAAATATTTGAAGCACCTTAAATTTTTACAAATTTTTCACATTGCCAGTTCTATAACAAATAATAATCTGAACTTGAGTCTTCTTAAAGTGTGCCCAAAATTCTCTACTTTTCGTGACATTTTTCAGGCTCTAATCAATAAACCTTTTCAACCGTCAGCTTTAGGCTCATTTACGTAGGACACTTTCAGCTTTCAATTGGCTATTCACTATTACTTTAGACATTTTTTTAAATTTATTTTCTTGCCGACAGTAGGTATATTTCTTTCATTAACAGTAACTATAGAAGTCCTTACTTATATATATTGTAGCTTGAAATCCACTGATAAAAATGAAATTTGAAATGGGCTTTGAAGTTTTTAACAAAATGAAAATGGATTTATTCACTTTTGATTCAGCGAAGGCATATTTCATTCAGGTTCTAATTATATAAATTTACAGTTTTTTGTTTCAATATGAAGTCAGAAGATAATGACTATATTTAAAAAAAAAAATTCTAAGTTTTGTATCATTATATATCATAAGAGAAATATTGAAAAGTATTATGTATTATAAATAGTGTTTACACGTTTAGCAAATTTTACCCATTCACATAATGAACCAAACATACAGAAACAATCATCTCATTTTTGTCAAAAAATGGATTTATCACGTTTTGTTCGCTTCCTGCTCAAATGTAGTTCACAAACCTTTTTTACGACAATCAATCAATTTTATTGCTTCTGCAACTATTTATTTTTATTTTTACTACTCCAATTGTGGTAACTATTTTTCAAAAGATTGAAAATTGGAATTTGTATCCGCCCTAGTGATCCTATAATTTAAAATTTTCTAAAATCTAAAGAAACACTTTAAGAAAGAAAAAAAAAATTAATTTCCACAGCTGAATATTCGTTTTTTTTGTTGAAAATTAATTTTTTATAACTGTAAATTTAACTATTCCAGTTGAAGATTCATTATTTTAGTTAAAAATTAATCTTTTTTGGTTCAAAATGTTATTATTTGGTTGAAAATTTAATTATTTTCTTCAAAATTCAATAACATTGTTAGAAAATCATTCCATTCGGTTGAAAATTCAACTTTTTTACTGAAAATGCAACTATTTTGGCAGACAATTCAACTATTTATATTTCTCTCTTGGCTGAAGAATCTTTCTGGTTGAAAATTAAACTCATTTGTTGAAAATGTGTCTCTTTTGGTAGAAATTTGATCTTTTTGGTTCAAAATGCAACTGTTTGGTTAAGAATTGATCTGTTTTGATTGAGCATTTAACTATTTTGTTGAAATTCTGCCGTTTTTGGTTGAATTAAACTATTTTTTATTTGAAGTTATTATCAGGTATCGAGGTGATAGCGTCGTTATTTCGTCGCTGTTCCTATCTGCTCTAATTTTTCTTGCCTTGATAAGGGTGCTGTGTGAGCACCGAAACGTTGGTAAATATTGTGCATGCTTTCATATTGTGATTTGATAATAATAAAAATAAAAAAGACGAAATAAAGAAAAAAGAGAAGGAAGGGGATTTGGTTGGTTGCCTTCTCATTTTTCTTTCCTCTTTTTTATTTTTGTGCAAAGAAAAATTTTTTGTTTTGTTTTTAGGAATTGCAATAGGAGCATTTTGTGGTGTTTGTCCAAATTTGATCGTTGAATTCTTGTTTTATTTTCAGGAATTCTATACATTAACTTCATTATTGGACGTTAAATGGGATTTTGAATTTGATTTTGGTCTAATTTAAAATTCTTAAATTTTAAATATTTTTTGGTTGAAATATCAACTATTATATTTTTTATTGAGAATATATCCTTTTTTTGGTTGAAGGTTAAACTACTTTGATAAAAATTAATTTTTTTTTTGCTTGAAGATTCATCATTTTAGTTGAATATTCATATTTTTTTTGGTTAAACATTAATTTTTTAATTGAAAATTTAACTATTCCATTTTTGGAAAGTTTATCTTTTTCAGTTGTAAATTAAACTATTTGGTTGAAAATTCATCTTTCTCAGTTGAAAAATTTACTAATTGGTTGGAAATTTAACTACTTCGTTGACAGTCGAACTCCTCTGCTAAATATTCATTTTTGTTGTTGTTTAACTATTTTGTTTGCAATTTGTGTTTTTTGTTGAAAATTAATTTTTATTTAATTGAATATTTAGCTATTTGATTAAAAATTCATCTTATTTAGTTGAAAATCCATGTTTTTAGTTAAAGGTTCGTCTTTTTGGGTGAAAAATTAATCGTCTTGGTTAAAAATTCATCTTTTTGGTTGAAAATTCAACTACATGGTTAAAAGCTGAACTCTTTTGGTAAAAATTCATTTTTTTGTTGAATATTCATCATTTTAGTTTAAAATTCATCTCTTTAGTTGAAAACTTCACTATTTTGTTCTACAATCATTTTTTTGTTTGATAAACATTAATTTTTCAACTGAAAATTTATCTATTCAATTTTTTATGGAAAATTTATCTTTTTAAGTTGAAAATAAAGCTATTTGGTTGAAAATTCGTCTTTTTTTGTTGAAATCAACTGTTTTTTTATATCAAATAGAAATATTATTTGTCGAAATATCGATAATTACATTTTTTGTTGAGAATTCATATTTTTTTGGTTGAAAATTCAATTATTACTTAGTTGAAAAATGAACTTCTCTGTCTAAAGTTTATTATTTTGTTGTAGATTTGTCATTTTAGTTGAAAATTCAACTATTTGGTTTGAAAATTGATATTTTTTAGATGAAAATTGAACTATTTGGTTGAAATTTCACGTATTTTTGCTGAGAATTCGTTTTTTGTAGAAAATTAATCTTCTCTGTTAAAAATTCATCCTTTTTAGTTCCAAATTTAACGACTTGGTTGAAAGTTTAACTCCTCTGTTAACAATTTTTTTGTTTGTTAATAATTCATTATTTTAGTTTAATTTTTATGATGACACATTGCTAGAAAAATTATGATTAATTAATCTATCGGGATTACACAAAGATTACATGGGATTTTAAAATATTACAGGGATTACACAAAGTTTACAGAGATTATACAAAAGATTCGATGTGATTTCAAAAAGTTATATATTACACCATTTTTTTTTTGAAGGATCGAATGATTACATTTTCAACGCAAAAATGCAAGATAGGAAAAAATGTTAGATATCGAAAAGAAATTGAAGAAAAAATAAAAGAAGGTTTTCAAGAAACTCTACTTTCAATATTTAAAAAAACGATTGCCACAATGTCTTTAATATTGAACTTTTTTCAAATTCTTGGTAGATCTCACCAGAATCCATATTACAATAGTTTGTGAATTTTGACATTAATTTATTTAAAAAGAATGAAATTGAAGTATTTCTGGATTTCTAAACAAAAATAATTAAAGACATGAGAATGACAATTGGACGAAAACCATTTGTAGATAGCCTCTAAATCCTATTATTTTATTTGTTATTTAGGTTTTTTATCTAAATTAATTAAACAGTTGCAGTTAAATAAACTTTGGATTATTTTTAATTGGGATGCTTTCGAAATTAAATGTTTGTAATATATTTAATAAACTCATTTATAATTAATCATTGTAAAGTTTAGGAATTTGGAATATATGGAATTATTCGAGATTCAAATAAAAAAGCAGTTTAATTTGTTTAATTGGATCAGTTTGAACTGCAATGTCGCTTCCAACTCTAATTTTTTAAAAGACATTTAAAATATTTTGAGAGTAAAAACCGCCTAAAAGTTTAAGCGAAAAAATATTTAATTGTGAATGAAAGAACCGATGGAATTTCAAAGTTAATTTTTTAAGAATAGCAACTAGTATTCCTTTTTGCTTTTGTCATAGAATTAGTTAAAAGTTAAAAAAAAATAATAATAATAAAAGGAACGCAGAATTCTAGTTTGACAGGTGCTTTGAGTGGTTTAAAATATAAAAAAGTTCACGGCTATTTAAAAAGATTTTGTTAATTTTATTTTATTTATCTTCTGCTCTGTATAATAACAAATAGTAATTAAAAAATAAAAATGATGAAATACTCAAAATAGGAAGCTAGAGACAACGAATTCTTTATTCTTTATTTAATATCTATTTAAATGAGACGTCCGATTCTTAAAGCGAATATTAGCTGCACATAATTTCTTAAACGATTGTAGAGCAACCTATAAAAGTTGAAAGTGATGAAAGCGATTGGCCTTCGTGACATTACAATTGATGTAAGAGAGCAAACACTGAATTGTCAAAATCGCCGAAAAATCGAAAGTCAGTTAGATAAGTTCTGAAAGCACCTATATACACATATACATTTATGCAAATGATCCTCAAAAATGAAAAAACTTGTGCAAAAATGATATATGAAATTATGGTCAGGAAATATTATTAGATATATGTATAATGTTATATAATCAGATTCTCAAATTAATTTCAGTTGAACAGTTTTTAATCCTTCTATTTATTTAACTTCAAACAAATAAAAATTTGTAAATAAATCAAATAAAATAGAATTCAACGAAAAACTTGTATTGTAGCATGACTATAGTCATAATCGCCATAAGTCATTTTCACTATCACAGTTGATAATAATATTAATAACATGATGTTATGGAAATCATCGGTGAATGTACCGACATTCCCAACTAGTAGACATTAAATATTTCTGAGTACTTAAAGAACCTTGAAATAGAAAAGACGTTTTAATCTGCTTTAAACTAGCAAGATTGCATTGCTTTAATCAAGTGCAATTATTCTGATAATATTCAAATCGGTCAATATTTTCTGAGTTTTTGATCAAATTTATTTTAAAATAACAAAAACTCGTTAATAAATGCTTAAAAAACGAAATATTGTATTTGTGATTTAAAAAAAAAACAGTCTATTCAATTGTTTTTCTTGAATTAGAATAACTTTCTAAAATTGAATTTCTAATCATTGGTCCAAGACTTATCTAATTCTCATTAAGTACCTAAATTTAAGGTTTTTTTATCACTAACGGCAACGAAGTGTCAAAACACTCCCATGCAATAAAATAAAAATAAGCTACTAACATGCTCAGCAATTTTTTAAGCGTGTGAAAATGTAACGACTTTCCTCACTTCATATATCGTGACACTTGCAAATAAATGACGTTCTTTTAACCAATTGTAATTATTATGATGACTTTTGTAATTTACTTACTATTTCACTCATTCACCAAAAATGTGATTAACTGCAAATAACTTCATTCAAATCAGTCAGTCTTTTCTAAGTTTTTAATCAAATTTATTTTGAATTAACCAAAATTCGATAATAAACGTTTAAGGATCAAAATCATTTAATTGCATAAAACATGTAAGATACCCGGATGACACAAAAGTTTCCCTGAACATTCCTGGAACATTCCAATGGTAGGTTCGGAGAATTCCGAAAAATATTCCCGGAAGGTTCCCGGAAGTAGGTAAATGACCGCGTATCAGAAGACGTTCCCAAACAAGGTTCGGGGAATGTTCGTAAGTAATTTAATTAATTAATTTAATTTAATTAATTCCTATAGGTTTCTATGAGTATACTCCCGCGGAAACCTTCTTGGAACATTATTCGGAATTCTTGGAACATTATTCGGAATTCATGGAACATTATTCGGAATTCTTGGAACATTATTCGGAATTCTTGAAACATTATTCGGAATTCTCCGAACCTTCCATTGGAATGTTCCAGGAATGTTCAGGAAAACTCTTGTGCTGTCCGGGCAAATGTCCCAGTAATCGCGACCTTAGTTCCAGCAATCGTGGAGGCCAATTTTCTTGGTTCTTCTTACATTTGAATGCATTTAAGTTCCACTTGTTACTATAAACATATTTTTTAATAGTATATTCAAATTATAAGCAAATTTCACGATTATTGGGACCATTTCGATTACTGGGACATTTACCTTACATCCTTAAAAAATGTTATTTCGGAAAATTTCTGATTGAACGGAAACAATCGATTCAAATGTTTTTCTTAAAATAGGTTAACTTTTTTTTAATGAGTTCCTAATCATTGGTCCGAGACTCATCTAGTTCTCATTAAGTATCTGAATCCGAGGCATTTCATCATTAGCGAAGTTTCGAAATACTTCTATGCAATAAAATATAAATAGACATAAACTACTAACATGCTTAGCAATATTTCATGAGTGTAAAACTGTAACGACTTTCCTAATTTTATTTCATATATCGCAACACTTTTAAAAAATGACGTTCACAGAATATTGAAAAATTATTCAGATTATTCATATATTGTATACATTCATTTCAATACTTTCATTTGTAATTCAATTCTTCATTTTTTTATTTTAATAATAAATAAATTATTCATTAAAGTTTATATTTTTATTTGTGTTTAAAAGTTTTTTCTGTAGCTTTTTGATTTAGAAATACATGTTTTTAGAACACGTATACATTTTTAAATAATATTCTTTAGGAATTCACTATTGATTAGAAAAAATATATATATTCGTGTAAGAAGTGAAAAATGGAATTTGTATCGCTTCTTTCACTATTTTTAAATTCTTAATTAAAAAATAAATATAAGTTTTCTTTATAAATTCCTTATTATTAAAATTCTATCTTTTCTTTTCTGAGATATGCTCAGAAATTTGATATAATTTTAGAAGAAATGTGTCCTTGTTCATGGACACGGAAGTTAAATTATTCAACAAGACCCAAGATTAAATTAATTTTCCATACTCGTCGCAAAATTTGCAAACTGTGTTTTGTGAATTATAAACTCGAATGGCACATTGCGCGCGAAAGTGCATTCTGATACACAAAAGCTACAAAAGTCCTTGGAGGATATTCTAATATGTCTTAAGCACATTTACTTTCGATTAATTAATTCAATGATATATTCCATTATAACGTTTTCAAATTGTTTAGTAACTATTTTTTGTCTTTAATTCAACAAAATTTACTATTTTAATATTTTTAACTTAATTAATTAAAGTACAATTTAATACTAAAATATTTACGCGACACTGTCGAAACTGACCTTTTCTGGTGGTTTTTCAAAGTAGTCAAAGTCAATGATGGAAAATAATTAAATCCAGAGGTTTGAAGATTGAAGAAAGCCGAAGTGACTTCAATGACGTTCTCAGGATCACTTGCAGGGAGTAAGGTTTCCAAGCCTATCGAGTCGACTGACCAACATTCTCTGATCGGAGAATGCTTTATGCCTTTATCTACCTCCACATTTTGATTACGTATAGATTCTAAATTCTATCTTTCCCAGTAGGAAATTGTCAAAATTCACAATTGAGGCGCCGGATGCAAAAAGGAGATATAAAATTATTCTGCTGGAGTGGGGAGGCCCCTGGGCACTTGAGAATACAGTTTTTAATTTAAATTTTTATAATACATATCCACATCTTAAATGAAATTCCGCATCTTTTTCTCTCAATGAAAAAAGTTGTAGCTTTTTTATTTTCTGAATTATTTATAAAAAACGGTTTTTTTCTCTGATTAAAATATTTCGCCTTTTTTCACTTCAACTCGCGACGAAGTCGGCACTTTTTAATATTTTGAAGTAAAATTCATGAGAAGTATGCATCGACATCTTCTGCGACCGATGACGTCATCAAAAATAAAAAATGTTTATTTGAAAAAAAGTTAATAATTTTTTGCCGAGGCGTTGCACAATTCGTGTACAAACAACTTTGATCGGTTCGGGAGTCGAGCGAATTTTGAGCAAGCGAAAACTGTCAATGAGAAAGTTGGTCAGGAAGGTTCAAAGAAGTTTTCTGGAAATTTTTAGCTCAATTGAAATAGTAGTTAACAAACTGTTAATGTTTTAATTTTCCGGTAAGAGATTTTTTAATTCAAATGCAATAAAACGTGGCAAATCATGGTGTAGAATAATTCTGTTGTTTTCTTTCTGATTAAAATATTTAAACGTTGCCACTTCTAGAGACATGAGTTTCATAAAATTCTTAAGAATAAATAATCTGTACACGTTTTCTTTCTTGTATCCCGCGTGTCCTCTGTCTCATCTCTATTTGTAAACATACCTGCATACTCTTTCTGATTTTTTTAAACCAAAAATAATCGTTGAAATATTACATAATATTTTATTTTTTTAAAGTTATATCTGAATACGTATTATGAAAGCTGTAAAGAATTTCATAATATAAATGCAGTGTCAAAGTTAAAAATCTTGTATTTTACGTGTTTATTGAAATAATTAATATTTACCAATTAAAATCTGCGCTAAATATAGTATTTCCACTTTAATTTTTGTTTGTCTTCTTGGGTTTATTTATTACAGATATGCCCAACTCGGGGAAATTCCCTGCGAGAACACATGTTTCGCGTCCCCTACTCTTTCTCCTAGAGAGCGAGAGAGGTGGTAGACGCATGCGCGTAGTAGACGCTTACGTCAAAGAGTAGAGATTCTCCCACGCGTCTACCACCTCTATCGCTCTCTAGGAGAAAAAGTAGGGGACGCGGAACATGTGTTCTCGCAGGGAATTTCCCCGAGTTGGGCATGTCTGATTTATTATATAGTTGTTTAAATATTTTAATCAGAAAGGAAACAAAAGAATTATTATAAACCATGATTTGCCACGTTTTATTGCATTTGAATTAAAAAATCTCTCACGTACTCTAAGGCAGAGTTCACTTAACTCTGGGGCAACAATGGCTTGCCGGGCATGGCGCAGCCTACGCAGTAGATAATCGATCGCGCCGGAAAATTAAAACATTAACAGTTTGGTAACTACTATTTAAATTTAGCTAAATATTTCCAGAAAACTTCTTTGAACCTTCCTGACCAACTTTCTCGCTGACAGTTTTTGCTTGCTCAAAATTCGCTCGACTCCCGAAACGATTAAAGTTATTTGTGCACGAATTGTGCAACGCCTCGGAAAAAAATTATTAACTTTTTTTCAAATAAACATTTTCAATTTTTGCTAACGTCATCGGCCTCAGAAGATGTCAATGCATACTTCTTATGAATTTGAATTTAAAATATTAAGAAGGGCCGACTTCGTCGCGAGTTGAAGTTGAAAAAGGCGAATTATTTTAAGCTTTTTCATTAAAATAAAAAGATGCGGAATTTAATTTACGATGTGGATATGTATTTAAAAAATTTTAATTCAAAACTTTGTTCTCAAGTGCCCAGGGGCCTCCCCACTCCAGCAAAATAATTCTCTATCTCCTTTTACTATTAGACCAATGCTTGATGCCTACGTAATAAGTCATAAACTAAACCAAACTAAATAATAATTATCATTAATAGACTTTTAACGATAATTTATACCGTAAGACGTGGCTAAGCGGTACATGTTTGTAGATTTTTCTCAATAAATTACACAAACAAATTATAGACAGATATTAATGCTTTAAATATATAAATTCATACCCTTTTTACAGGGTTAGAAATTCATCTATTTTTGTAGAAATTGCATCTTTTTTTAAATAAAAATCACAACTATTTGGTTGGAAATTAATCTGTTTTGTTTGATGATTCATCATTTTAGTTGAAACCCCCTTTTGTTGTTCAAAATTTAACGATTTTGTTAAGCCATTTTTTTCTTGTTGAAAATTAGCTTTTTATGTCAAAATTGAACTATACCATCTGTGGTTGAAAATTTATCTTCTTCAGTTGAAAATTCAACTGTCTGTTTAAAAATTCCTGCATTTTATTTAAAAAAAAAATTTTGTGGCAGAATATCAATCATCTTGGTGATTAATTCATCTTTAAGGTTGAAAATTAATTTCTTTGGTTGAAAATTTAACTATTAAGTTGAAAATTCCTTTAAAAATTAAAATATTTAGTTTAAAATTCTTGTATTTTATTGAAAAATAATCTTTTTTGGTAGAAACTTAACCTTCTTGGTTCAAAAGTTATATTTTTTGTTCAGAATATTCGTTTTTTTAAATTCAAAATTAATTTTGTAACAGAAAATTTAACTATTCCATTTGCTATCGAAAATGTATCTTGTTTGGTAGAAATGTAATCTTATTAGACGGAAATTCATCTATTTAGTTGAAAATTCTACTTTTATGTTAAAATTTTATTTTATTTGGTTGAAAATCAATTTTTTCACTGAAAATTTAACTATTCCATTTTAAGTTGAAAATTGATCTGTTTTTATTTAAAAATTGAACTAACTTGTTGAAAATAGCTTTTTTTGTTGAAAATTTATTTTTCTAACTGAAAATTCAACTATTCTATGTTTGGTTCAAAATTGATTTTTTTTGTAGTTGAAAATTAATGTATTTTGTTGAAAAGTTGTCTGTTTTAGTAGAAAATTAATCTTTTTGGTTGAAAATTCACCTGTTTGGTTACAAATTAATTTTTTTGTTTTGGTTGAAGATTCATCATTTTAGTTAAAGATTCATTTCTTTAACTGAAAATGTAACTATTCCATTTTTGTGGACAATTTATCTTTTTTGGTAGAAATTGAATCTTCTTGGTTGAAAATTCATCTGTTTAGTTGAAAATGTAACTTTTTCTTTCAAAATTTATTTTTTCAACTGAAAAATGAACTATTACATTTTTGGTTAAAAATTCATCACTTTGGTTGAATATGTAACTATTTTGTTGAAAATTCCTTTTTTATTGATTAAGAATTAATTGTTTTAATTGAAACTTCAATTTTCCCATTTTTTGTTCAAAATTGATCTCTTTAAGTTGAAAACTCAACTATTTAGTTGAAAATTAATGTATTTTATGTATGTTCGACGTAATTTGTGTATGATCCCTAAATAAATTCTGTATGACTGTCGTCACTAAAAGTGTTTAAAATAAATTTAGAAACAAACATTATTTTTGCATTAACATTATTGATCTTCTAGGTATAGGGCTGTTATTATACCTAAAAGAAAAATTAGGAACGGCAGGCAAAATGAAAAATTGGTCAGGGAAAATTAAATAAAAAGGCAAAAGCCGCTATTCTGTAATACTGAATATCAAAATATCATAAATTATAAGTTTCTATTGTTATTTTAAAGCAAATTTAACTAATAAGAGAAGTAAAAACAAAACATTTGCCATCTCTTTTACAGAAAACAATCAAAAATCTTTCGAATTTTAATTGAGAAAAAGAGAAAGGAAATTATAAAATATTAAATTATGAGTGGCCCGGTTTTCAGCGTATCCCGGTTATACCCGGTTTACGGTAATTTACAACAAAAAATTATATCTGATCCAATATTGGCAGACCGAATCTTGGCACTAGCTTTTACGATTATTGGCCGAATATTGGGCCAATCGTACTTTTTCATTAGGTTACTTGCCTCTACGAGTTACGGCCGATATATACATATTCGATGTAATTTTGAATGCTAGAATCAGGCTCTTGTTGACTCTTGAGTTAATGAATTCAAGCCCCAGGGTGTTCGAAAGCGAAATTTCTAATGAAAAGTTCTGTTTAAAAATTGTATTAATTTAAAACGAATATAAATATATAAAAATACCAGATACAAAATTCAATATTGCAATATTAAAAAATTGATATCAGCTCCAAAAAACATTATATATCTGATTATATCTGAGAATGCTATTTTCTAAAAGGTTTTTGAATGTTTTGGGATTTTCTATAATGTTACGGAATTATCTATATTATTGCAAGATCTTGCACTATTCTAGAAATTTCTAAACTTTTCTAGAAAAAATTCTGGAATTTTCTAGAAAATGTTGAAATGTTCTGGAGTGTATTTAAATTTTATTAGTAGATACAGAAATTTTGTGTAATAATGGAAAATCTAAACATGTAAATTATTTGACTTATGTAACACATATTCCTTCGAATCAGATTAAAATCGTCGTTTAAAAAAATGCATTTAGATTTCTTTTAATAATATTTAGAAAATAAATTTTTTAAATTATTCCTTAAAAAAAAGGTAACGTATTCATTAACAGTTGTAACATTTAGCTGACAAAACTATTTTATAAGAAGAAGATAACAGCGTTACGTAACATTGTTTAAACTAAGTTACGTAATTTTTCCAGAGAGTAGGAACTTTTCTGTAGCAGTTGTTATGTAACTGTTATATAAAAAGTGTCACAAACGTTTTATAAAATTGATTTCTATTGACTTCTGCAACTGTTGCGTAACGGTGTTAAGTCGATGTACACTCAACTCCCGATATAACACCCCCCGATTTACGATATTCCTAGATCTCATCGCCTCCGCAGTTTTGTGATGAGAGGAGCCGCGGGCCGAAAAGTATGTGCTCAGTCAAGCGTGACAAACAGCTCGAGGGCCGCACTCTCAGCGCGTTAGTTGCATCATGCGTCCAGATACAACAGAAACGGTTCATGCGGCCCTGCCTGTTAACGTTTGGATTCCCCAGATTTAGGATCAAGGCCAAGGCAAGCCATGCAAGCCATTCACAGATTTACTGTAAGATTTATTACACTATTATTCATTTGTTCCATAACGGTGTTATTAATTGTCTCACAAAAATATATGAAAAATACAATTCTCAAAATAACAATAGCAAAAAAACTAATTTGATCCTTACAGAATATTATATGGCTCTTGTTATATAACAAAGTATAGGCGATACGTATTTTTATATTTTTTGCCAATTTTTTGTTGAATTTGTAATATCATATAAAAAAAATACCTTGTTAGTTTTAGGCGGGCTAAATAACTTTTCTGGCCAGAAGGTTTTTTTTCGTAAAATTGAATTTTCGCATTTTCCTTGCAAACCACAGGTACCATTTTCGAGAAAAATTCAATATTTCTTTCAGGAAACTGCAGTTGCAGCAGAGCAGCCAATTCTTTTAAGTGTACAAATCTGCTATTAACTATATTATAAATTGCTTTTCTGAGCAGTTTCAAAATCAGGACACACTTCTCGTTTGGTATTTAAATTTATTCTTTGAGTTTTACCCATTACTGTGAATCTAAATTGTCATAGAGACATTAAACAATCACAGAATGATAGAAAAAATGAATAAAGACATTTTCGAATTTCATTTGTTCATTCATATTTAAAATTTGAAAAGCAAGTTGAAGGACTAGAAAAAATATGGGCAATTTCTGTGTAAGGGGGCAAACCCCACTTTTTTTTTTCTTTTTTAAAAATATTTTTTACAAATTTTTGGTCATATAAAAAAGATATTATTTAAGTTTTATGCGGGCTCAACCATTTTTGTGGTCAAGAGAATTTTTATCTTTATGAAAATTGAATTTTTTTATTTTTCTCGGAAATGGTGCAAGATATCATAAATGAGTAAGAGAACTTTTTGTATTACTTTTTTAATTGTGCAAACTATTTTTTAAACATTTTTGCGTATCTGTTGTTTGCAAGAAAAATGCGAAAATTCATTTTATGAAAAAAAATTCTCCTGGCCACAAAAGTTATTTAGCCCGCATATAATAGTAAAAATTCAACAAAAAATTGGCAAAACATATAAATGTGGGTTTTTTGAGAAAATCGACTTTTAATATTTTCAGAAAAAGGGATTTCAGTAGAAGGCGATAAACTCCATCAGAATCTGGGAATAAATCTTAAATATCTCAATTAGGTCAAAAAAGGCCATGTGATGAGAGGGTCACGTGACCAGATTCCTACCTTACCGGCACTTTTTTTATTTGTCAACTTATTTTCACACGAATAGCCACAAAGAGTTGAAAATTTGGGATAATAAATAAGAAGCACTAAGAAATGCGGCTCTGGTCCTAAATTCTTATTAGTACAAAAAAAAAAAATTGTATCAGAAATTTTTTTTTTTGCTTTTTTCATAATTATAAAAATTTAGGACCAGAGCCGCGTTTCTTAGTGCTTCTTATTTAGTATCCCAAATTTTCAACTCGATGTGGCGCTTCGTGTAAAAATGAGTTGACAAATAAAAAAAAGTGCCGGTAAGGTAGGAATCCGGTCACGTGACCCACTCGTCACATGGCCTTGGGTTTTTTTTTAAAACAAAGCAAATTGCAAAAATACGTATCGCCTAATTTCCTCTGAAAATCAACATATTTTGTCCCCGAGAGATTCTGTCATAAGATATAAAATACATCATACTACATAAAATTGCATACACTAAAACCTTATATGTTAAATGCATTTCATTCATGCTTCTAGTAAGAGGACATTTGATTTGATTACAGTTATAAAAAATGTTACCAGAAAACTGGTCCGATTCTGTAACAGTTTTCAAACAATGTTACGCGCGTTCTGTAATAACACTGAGGGAAATCTGTAACAGTTCTAAAAAATTGTTTTTTTTAAAGCTCTTTTCATGTACTTTAAGACTATCAAAACAATTTTTTTTAAAGCTCTTTTCATGTACTTTAATACTATCAAAACAATTTTTTTAAATTATGAATTCTTTTTTTTAAGATTAAAAATTGATTTTTTTAAACCTACTTTTACATTACATATTTTTTTTAATAGCTTTTTTACACTCTTTAAAGTCATGCAGAAGAAAAAGTCAGCTGGATATAATTTCATGGTCAAATTGAGATTTTTACGCTCGAGGGGACCACATTCAACTTACGCATGAGCGCCCGGGAACGAATAACGCCTATAAGACCTCTAAGTATATTATATAATCATAAAGTGGCACCCTCAAGCCTAAAAATCTTAATTTGACTACGAAATTATTTCCAGCTCACTTTTTCTTCTGCATGACTTTAAAGAGTGTAAAAAAGCTATTTTTCAAAAAAGAAAAAAAATTTAAGTAGGGTTTTAAAAAAAAAAATTTTTTAATTTTTAAACAAAAAATTCATAATGGAAAAAAAATGTAATTATAATCTTAAATTACATGAAAAGAGCTTTCCAAAACACTATAATAAAAGTGCAATTGGATAAACCTAAAAGAAGTTACACTAACGTGAACTTGAAAAAGCACCTGAAAAAGTGAAAACTTTAGACCCCTGTATATTGACGACTAGTTGATTAATGGACCTATGTTTTGGTGAATTAATATAGGTCCACTAGGACTATAATTCAGCCAAGTTTTAACCCGATCAAAAAAAAAAAACAATAATTTTAGGTGGGAACACTTGACTTATTCTGTCCCATATATGAGTTAATCCAAAAAAACATGTTTTTTGCACATTTAAAAACAATTCTGAATTGAACAAAAATTTGTTATTTGATTTATAATTTTTTCTCTTTGTTCACTAGTAGAAACCTATACATATACAAATTTTGCCACAATTTTTCAATCAACAGGAAAGTATTTTTGAATTTTTAAACCAAAAAGCAGATACTAACCGACTGCCAATTTTTTTTTTACCTTTTTCTAATACCCGGGGCTATACGAAACCCTAAAAATTGTTGAAATATTGTGCAACATACTCAAATTGTATAAATCTTGCCTAATCTTCGCTAATTTAAAAAAAAAAAAAAGATAAATTTCTTTGTTCTCAAAAGTACAAACCACTTTATTATAATATTTTTTTATTAATACAGCATTCAGCTGCATACATAAATAATAATGGCAAACACAGAAATTAAACAAACAATATTCAACGCTTACAACTTCTCTTTACGTATAAATATTTCGACAGTCAGTAAAAAAAGGTTTTTTAATGAGCATACTTTCTAGATATACTCTTTTCGTAGTACGTATATTACTCCTCTATAGAATTTAAAAAATGTTATAACGGAATGTTTGCGATTTAAAAAACTTACTTAATTACAAAACGCAACTTTCGAACGAAATCCGTAGAAATCCTTTCTTTTGGTTTAAATATTTTAAATGCAAGACCCCTTTCCTCCATCTCCATTCCCTCAAATATTATATATTATAACTTCTTCAATTGATGCTCCGGATGCAAAAAGGAGATATAGAATTATTTTGCTTGATTGGGCACTTGAGCACTTGAAAATAAAGTTTTGAATTTTTATTTTTAAAATACATATCTACATCGTAAATTAAATTCCGCATCTTTTTAACATTTAATAAAAAAAGTTGTAGCTTTTTTATTTTCTGAATTATTTATAAAAAACTTTTGTTCTCTGATTAAAATATTTCGCCTTTTTTAACTTCAACTCGCGACGAAGTCGGCCCTTCTTAATATTTTAAAGTAAAATTCATGAGAAGTATGCATTGACATCTTCTGCGATCGATAACGTTAGCAAAAATTGAACATTTTTATTTGAAAAAAAGTTAATAATTTTTTGTCGAGGCGATGCACAAATAACTTTGATCGTTTCGGGTCCGGCCGGTAAGATGTTACTACACAACGTTAGGTGGAACTCCGTCGCAGAGGCCGGTCAGATACAGATAATTTTTATTTAAAATACGAAAAATCAGGACTTATTCTAAGTTACATAAAATGGGTAGTGATAATTCAGAATCATGAGTGTCAAATTTTTGGTAGCATTAAAATAAAAATATATAATAAATAAATCCAAGACAAAAAAAAATTAAAGTGGAAATACTATACTTAGCGCAGATTCTAATTGGTAAATATTAATTATTTCAATAAACACATAAACCACAAGATTTTTAACTTTGACACAAAAAATAATTTTAGGTAAATTTACTGGTCAATTTAACCAGACTTTCTCTAGTTAAAGCTTACGATTATCACTTTAAAACAATAGTAGATTTATTCTTCAAAATGATCTCTAATTTTTTTCAAGTAAAAACCGTCACTGCATTTATATTATGAAATTTTTTACAGCTTTCATAATATGCATTCAGATATAACTTTAAAAAAAGAAAATATTATGTAATATTGCGACGATTATTTTTGGTTTAAAAAAATCAGAAAGAGTATGCAGGTATGTTTACAAATAGAGATGAGACAGAGGACACGCGGGATACAAGAAAGAAAACGTGTACAGATTATTTATTCTTAAGAATTTTATGAAACTCATGTCTCTAGAAGTGGAAACGTTTAAATATTTTAATCAGAAAGAAAACAACAGAATTATTCTACACCATGATTTGCCACGTTTTATTGCATTTGAATTAAAAAATCTCTTACCGGAAAATTAAAACATTAACAGTTCGTTAACTACTATTTCAATTGAGTTAAAAATTTCCAGAAAACTTCTTTGAAGCTTCCTGAGCAACTTTCTCCCTGACAGTTTTTGCTTGCTCAAAATTCGCTCGACGCCCGAAACGATCAAAGTTGTTCGTGCACAATTGTGCAACGCGTCGGCAAAAAATTATTAACTTTTTTTCAAATAAACATTTTCAATTTTTGATAACGTCATCAGTCGCAGAAGATGTCAATGCATACTTCTCATTAATTTTACTTTAAAATATTAAAAAGTGCCGTCTTCGTCGCGAGTTGAAGTGAAAAAAGGCGAAATTTTTAATCAGAGAAAAAAACAATTTTTTATAAATAATTCAGAAAATAAAAAAGCTACAACTTTTTTCGTTAAAAGAAAAAGATGCGGGATTTAATTTACGATGTGGATATGTATTTAAAAAATTTAAATTCAAAACTTTATTCTCAAGTGCCCAGGGGCCTCCCCACTCCTGCAGAATAATGTTATATCTCCTTTTTGCATCCGGCGCCTCAATTTAACTTAACATACAAAAGTAGTTTCTGTCCACAGAAAAATAAAATTAGAAATATGAGTTGATCTGTACGGAAGTTCTATATTTTCCGTCAATATTCTATAAGCTCTAAACCATCTTGGATGATAATGTACAGAGGAATTAGAGCAGATTAAATAGAACATAGACGAGAGGTACTATTAAGCCAGTTTGGGTCCAAGTCGAAGACAGAATGGTTTTTGTAATCCACCAAACGAGACCCAAAAGCGCTGCCTGCAAAGTTAAGTGAGCCACCATCAATCTGAAACAAATTAAGAATTATGTTTATGCGATGATTACATACCTTCGAATTCCGGTTTACATCGATTAGACGATTGCGCGTTATTACTACAAATAATTGCGGATTAATGCAATTAACATTTTTAAACATGAACAATTAAAAATTTAATAATTTAAGGCTCTTATAACGACTCATGTTTTCGCTACATACATAATACGTCTACAAGGATGAATTGTTTAATGTAATATTTTAACCACATAATTTGAAGGCAGTTATACCGGCCGGTACAGAGAGCTTTTTTCGTAAAATGTGCTTGTTGTTGTTCTTTTTGTAATTGAAAATTTATATTCTGTCTGGCAACGGTGGTTATCTTTTTCGTAACTTACCATCAAAATTTAGTGCAGAGTTTAAAATAATATAGTAATAAATAATAATAAATTGGGGAAGTAGATATTTTTTTAATATTTCTAAAACCTTTCTCAAGAATTTGGGTACGTTTATTTAAAAAAAAAGTTCTTTTATAAGGCTGTTGGATAGAAGCTCTAACCTCAAAATTCAATATTTTACTCCATAAATACTAGCAATACATATTTTTGAAATAACGAGTTGTATATGGCGTAAATGCTATTTCTGAAGTACTACATCATTCTTTAAATTTCCTGCCTACTTTTTAGAAGTATAATAAGATGAATGAAAACTCAATAAATGTGTATCAGCATCAGTAAGTAAACCGCTAATTGACTATAATTCTAATCCAACAATAAACGTATATGCGACGCCGAATCGGCAAGGTTTAGCTGCTTACAACTGAAATTTCTCGCTGATTAAAATTTTGAGAAAAAATATATTCGTAGATACTAAGCGGTACTCCTTTTTCGAAATAAAAGTGTGAATGGAGTAACCTTATAGAAAAAAAAGAGTACCACTTGGTGTTTAAAAAATATGTATTATTAGTATTTTAGAGTAAAATGAGGCAATTGAATCTTGCGGCTAGAGCTTCTGCCGAACTGCTCGACAAATAAAAAAACATTTTTTTAATAAACGTATCAGAAAGGTTTCAGAAATATTTGAGAAATATCTGCTTTTCCAATTTATTGATATTTATTAATTTATTATTTTAAACTCTGCACTAAATTTTGATGGTAAGTTACGATAAAAAATAACTTCCTTATCAGCACTAAGGAGGATATTAATATTATATATTATTTAAAAATTATTATCATTTATTATTATTATTATTATTGTATTATATTATATATTCCTCTAAGCGACGAAAACACGCTCCTTGGGTGTTGCATTTTACAGGCTCAAAAAAACACTCAATTTTCAATTGCAAAATAAACAACAACAAGCATATTTTACGAAAAAAGCTCTCTGTACTGGCCAGTATAATTTCCTGTATATTATATGGTCAAAATATTATCTTAAACAATGCATCCTTGTAGACGTATTATGTACCTGGCGAAAACCCGAGTCGTTTTAACAGCCTTAAGGGTTTTACACCAAAAGTAAAAATTGAAAAATAAAAATACAAGTAATTAAAATCAGAATAAATCAAAATTTAAATTCCTAATTTAATTTTTTGATTGTTGATTTTTGTAAATGTTTTTTGATTGGAATTAAGAAAAAAAGTTTTTATTTTTAAGCAATTGGATAATTCCAGGTCTATTTTGAACAAATCCAGTCAATTCTACTCAATTTCAACACATTCTACTGTTCGCAGACTAATTTACCAACAATTTCTCGTTCAACTATTAATCAATACAAATGTAATGAGCTTTTCAATCATTATGATCATATTACTTTTATTAGTAAAAAATTAATTTGTAAAATTTAAAATTCGCCGTAAAATTTGAACTATGTAATAGCTGTGACTAAAAAATTCAATGAATTTTCAGAACTTTTTAAAAATTCCATGACTTTTCCAGGTCTTCCAGATCTTCAAGATCATGTAGCAACTCTGGTAATTTGAAGTTCGATAAATTGGATGCGTTCAAAATTGGGACAACTTTTAATAAAAGAATTAAAAATTAAATCTTTTTTTAATTAAACATTCCAAATAGATAAAATTGACATTATTAAGTAGTTGAAGTATCTTGAATATTAGGTGCCCCAAATGAACGAATTTTGAATATAAGCCTGTTAAAAACAAAAATAAATATTAGAAAAAGATTACAATAACAAAGTGCAAATTAAATCATTGAAATTTGAAAGCATTGGAAATTAAAAAAAAATATATTAAAAAATTGCTTGAAAGTCTTTCGAAATTAACAATTTTGAGTTAAAAAGGGTTCAAATAGAATTTGTAAAAATCTCCCATTTTAAACTGTATCTTGTCATTTAGAAAATATAATAAACCTTTTAATTCTGAATTGCTCAGAAGTAACCAAATTTCTAGCAATTGGGAATAGACACTTTTTAAAATAAATGTTTAAAATAAAACAATTTCTGTTTGAAAGCTTTCGAAATTAAATAATTTTAAATCAGAATCATTTGAAAATGCGCAGGTTTGTGACGCGTTCAATTCGAGAAATTAAGATTAAATTACTATTAATTGAAATAATACAATTTTTCAATATTAATAATTGTGCAATTACAAATTGAACTGTTTTAAATCTAATTTTAATATTGTTTTAATCTAATTTATTTTTAATTGAAAAAATTTCTTTATTAGGGGAGAGTCGGCTGGGCCACTTATGATTTTGAGTAAACTGTACTTTCTGTGATCATAAATCAAAAATTGTTATCATTAAAAATAGTCCCAAAGTTTTATCTTGAAAATAAAGACTCAAATCTCTGATCAGCTTAAAAGAAAATCCGATCTACATTCTAGTAAGCAAGTGCATTTTGTGAAATATGGGCCAAACTTATTATCCAATATTTGCACAAATATCTGTACAAAAATAACTATTTGAAAACCCTCCTACTTTTCTGTTTTTGTTTCATTAAGACTTTAACATTATTTTTCTAATGTATTGTTATTGGTTGAAAACTCTCAGATGTTCAAACAAAATTTTACTGTTACCTAAAAAAGATTATAGTATAGTCGAATAAGCTAGGCATAAAAGTAACTTTGAAGTATAAAACAAGAATATTAAGTATTTAACATATTTATTTATTGTATTAAAGAGTAAAATTTAATAATAAAATTAAGGAATATCTGAAATTTAAGAATAAAATTTTGGAAATAAAATTGATCAGTGTAGCAGACAGTGTTACGGGTGAAAATAAAAAAATAAAAAATATCCTGTCCCGAGAAAAAGTTTTTGAATTTCCAAGCATTGACATATATTATTTAACATTTAATGAATGAATTTAAAATCAAAGTATCCTACTTGATTTTGCACATGACTATTTTTATCATAATTAGGGTTAGGACTAATGGAAAAAGTAATAAATAATTATATGACCTACTATTTATATACATTTAATATAATCTATGCCTGTATATAAATGATATATATATATATATTGAATAATAAATTATATCTACTTCTAATTCCCCTCCCACATCAGAAATTTCATGTCTTGATATGATAAGAGTATGGATGTAACACTGTCGAATACACTGATTATTTTGATTTCCAAAATGTTATTCTTAAATTTGAGATATTAATTTATTTTATTATTAGATTTGACTATTTAATACAATAAATAAATCTAATGATATAGAACTTTTGAGAATACAAGAGTTTTTTGATTTGCAACTATAGAATAGATTTATTTTTTGGGTTTTGTTTCTCGATTGAATCGCTAGCAAATTGAAATCGGTATCATCGAAGAAAATCTCTTTAAAGGCGTCTTGTTTTCTAATTATATAAATTTCTGTTTATGATTCTTGAAAAATGAATCAAAGCTTTGTGACAAAATGGGCAAAAGGATTAGAATTCCTCGACTTTAGGTATTTAAGAAGGGTTTTGAAATTTAAATGGGAGAAAAAAGGGAATGGACTGTGATCCCTATTCAATTTAATTGATAGTCTCCATAGCAATCTGGAATCTCAATTAATTTACTTACATCTTGTCCTTTGTGCGTGCTTTTGCCAAATTCTTAGGACTCTCTTTGCTAAGATACTGCCTGACACCTTGCGTTAAATCTACAAAGTATTCCTCCCAGTTCAGACCTCTAACATCCAGCGTAAAAAGACGCTTGTCTTCAGCTGAAAGTGTATCGTGCAATTCGAGTGTACTTGTGTTGTAGAACTTCCACTCAGTGAAAATGAACTTTTCCAAAAGAACGAGCGATTTGTTCACGTTCGTGTGGAGGCGAACCAATCTGAAATAAAAATGTTTCCATGAAACTTTCTATCAACTTAATTTTTAATTCTATCAACAGCTTAGACAACTCTAAAATAAATTCAGAATTTTATAAGAGCAACTGTACAATAAAATGTAAAATAATTATCAGCAATTGAGTTAATGGAAGCAACAAAATTCGAATCTTACATCGGCCTTCCACCACAGATTCGAGTCACAGTGTCTAAAACATAGGCAGGAATCATGTGCACGAATATTGCAGAGATTCGGAACCAGAAGAGAGAGGGCAACAGTTTGAGGGATGGATACCAAACTGCACTGCACAAAGGAAATCTGTGAAGAAATTCGTCAACTCTTTCAGAGACTCGTTGCCACCTGAATGGATTAGACGTGCTCGATGTGCAATGGTATATTCTCAGTTCCTTCTTACTGAAAACAATAAATAAATTATCAATATTAATATTCGAGGTGTTCAAAAAGGAGAAACGAATTCTTTGTCTTCAAAGTAAAAGAAAAAAAAACTTTCATTACTTGCTGAAAGTAAAATCAGGGTGGCTGTTTTAATCAAACAAAAAAATTCACGGTCACTTCGCGGCTTTTCCCGGTTCGCAAAAATTTGTCACGGTCAATGGAATAAAAAATTTTAAGTCTTAAAGCTAAAAAAATTTAAATTGAAGTATTAAAAAATTAACTGCAAATTAAAGCAATCAAGGTGGAACTCTTGAATTTCAAATTTTAAACATTGAAGTTTAAAATGTTTTAATTCAAAAATTTCTTTCAAACACTATTATTTACACGTATAATTGAATAATTTAAAATTAAATGCAGTTAAAATGCAAAATTTCGAATTTTAAACTTGTATAAATTGTACAGTTCAAAGATGCAGATTCAGATCAAAAAATATAAATCCACGTTATAATTTTCTAAATTATATAATTTTAAACAATTTTAAGCTAGAACATTAAAAATTGAGCGATTACATATTTTTTAACTAAACACTTTTTAAATTAGAAGTTAAATTATATTAATTTTAAGTACTTTCTAATGTCAAAATAAATTCAAAATAAAAAAAATTTTCAATTTTCCCACGAATATTAAGAAAACTTTTTTATTATCATAAAACCTTTAGGATCGTCAAAAATCTACATTTTGCTTGAAATTTTTTCAAAACTTCTAATATATCTTCTAAAACTATTCCAATTGTTCATAATATTTGTTTAAAATCCTGCAAAATTAAAAAAAATGCCTTCAAATCTTTCAGATTCTTTTTTGACAATTTTGGAAATCTTTTTAAATGTCCTCTTAAAATTAATTTTTCAAAATAAAAAATTATTTTCAATTTTCCTAGGAATCTTAAGCATTTTTTTTATTCTATTCTTTTGAAACCTTTCACAATTTTTAAAAAGCTTTTAATTTTTTGTTCTAAACCTGCAAAAATCTACATTTTGTTTAAAATTATTTGAAATCATTCCAAGTTTTGAGTCAATTCTGAATTTTTTCAAAACTTCGAAATATCTCTTCTACTTACTCGATTTTTTCTCTATTATTAATTGTTCAATTGTTATTTATATAGCAAAATGTGTTTTTGTTTTCGAATATTTTAAAATATTATCTTAAAATTAGTTTTTCAAAATAAAAAATAATTTTCAATTTTCCCAGGAATATTAAAAAAACTTTTTTTTTTATCTTAAAATCTTTCAAAATCCTTAAGAAGTTTCAAAATATTATATCAAAATCTTCAAAAATCTACATTTTGTTCAACATTTTTTGAAATATTTCCAAATTATAAATTATTTTTGAAATTTTTTCAAAACTTCTAAGTATCTTCTAAAATTTTTGGAATTTTTCATCCATTTTGTTTAATCCTGCCAACTTAAAAAAATTGCCTTCAAATCTTCAGGATTCTTTTTTGACAATTTCGAAAATCTTTTGAAATCTTTTTAAATGTTATCTAAAAATTAATTTTTCAAAATAAAAAATCATTTTCAATTTTCCTAGGAATCTTAAGCACATTTTTTAATCTTTTGAAACCTTTCACAATTTTAAAAAAGCTTTTAATTCTTTCGTTCGAAATCTGCAAAAATCTACCTTTTGTTTTAAATTATTTTAAATCATTTCAAGTTTTGAATTAATTCTGAATCTTTTAAAAACTTCTAAATGTCTCTTCAACATACTCGAATTTGTTTTCTATTAATAACTGTTTAATTGTTATTTATACATCAAAATTCAACAATTTCACTAACAAATTAAATTTTTTCAATGGAAGAATTAGAATTTTAATGTTCAAAATTAAAATTTAAAGCTTACTATTTCAAACCATTCTGTTTCAAATTGTTTAGATTTGAATATTTATTTTAAATGAAGAATTAATTATTGCTAAATATTAAACAATTCTTTTTTTTACTTAAAATTGTTTTGATTGAATGGGTTAAAAATGGAATATTTCAAACTGAAACAATATTTGAATAGAATTTGAAATTTAATCAAATCGTTTAAATATGAATCTATTAATTTGAAGTTACTTTAAACTAAAAATAGTTTCGAAAGTTTCCATCGGACGTCATCAATTTATATTTAAAGTTGATCAACTAAAAACTTTTTTGATCAAATATTTTCCATTTCAAATGCTTTTAGTTTTTAATTGTTTATGTCTTCAAAACATAATTTTAAAATTCTTTAAACTAAAATACTGCGCTTAAAAATGAAGATCTAAAATGAACAAATTTTAACGTAAAAGATTTTAGACTTGCGCACTGTAAACTGAATAATTATCAAAATTGAAAAAGGTAAATTTGAACTTAACATTTGAAGAAAGTTGAAATCGACCTTATTTTAAATTTATAAATAATTTCTCAAAAATAAGAAAAGATTATTTTAAATTGCATTCTATCATCGTGTGATATGTAATCTGTGATGTTTCAAGTGATTGGACAGATTTTCCTTTTAAAAATTTGTAAAATTCTTGATCAAAAAATAAATTCACTGTTATTTCCCGGTTAAAAAAAATCCCTGGTCATTTCTCGGTTACTCGGTCTCGGTACCCTGTAAACTATACTAAACTAAAAAAAAAAAAGATTCTTTGATTCATCGAAAAATTCTTTGAATCAAAGAAAAATATTCATTGGCTCTCAGTGAAAGAAATTCTTCTTTAATTTAAAATTATTTTCTTAATTTTGAAGCTTATTTTGGTCAAGTGGAAAAAGACTATGTTTAAAAAATGGTTTCTTATTTCAAGGCAAATATTTTATATGTTTGAAAGAAGAAAAATCGCCCGTATGCGACATTCCGTTTGAACTTTTAGAATACATAAATACTTGTGCATTTCAAAGATTTCAAATTTGAATTTAAAGGTTCCTTGATGGGAAAAAGGTTAATTACCTGTCTTGAGAGATGCTGTAAGCACAGACAAGAATACTGTTTACGACAAGGTCAACAGGAATATAGTCGTAAATTAGATCTTTCGCAACTGGTAAACGTCGTACGACTCCCTTGCTGGCTCCCATCAAAAAACCTTGCGGTCCATTCTTTGAAACAGTCCATCCCGGTACGGGTTCCTTCCATGCTCCAGTTACTAAAATACATTACAAGATTATCTTTAAAAAAATGTCTGAATTGTTAATAATTTTAATATTAATTATCTTGAAAAAAGCGAAATAAAATTTTCAAGCAGATAATTAAAAAATAATCTTACTCATTGAGGGGCGCACAATAGTCGCTGGAAGATTTGAATTCGCAACTTCATGTTCCGCCAAATGTTTCGTGAAAGTGTAGGGATTGGGATGATCTTTAATAATTTTGCCAGTCTCCTCTTTTAAAGTAGTGTCGTCAGATTCCTTAACCAGTTTCAAAAGTTCTTCCACATCAGCTGGGGGAGGATAAAGTTTCTCGTGACATTCGCGAAGAACTGAATTTACGTAAGCACTTGAAACGTGAACCAAAGCCTGAAAAAATGTTCTTAGTTAGATAAAAAATCAATGTACATAGAAAAATGTAGACATTATTTGAAAATATCGAGAAATAAGAAGTATGAAATTAAATAAAAAATTGAAACTTTTTGAATGGAACAATTTCAAATTCAAACGCTCAAAATGGTCTAATTCAAAATTTTACTTTCTGCTTTTCAAAATTCGTCCATCTTAAACTGATAAGTTTTAAAATGAAACTATTTCAAACTAAAATATTTATAGTTCAACAAACTAGCATTTGAACAATTCAGGACTCAATGTTAAAATATTTTCGTTAATAGATCCGATAGACCGATTGCATAAAATAAAAAATCAATTAAGGAAAAAACAGATATAACCTAAAGTTGCAAAATATTTACCTGAATTATAAAAATTGTTATACTTTTCAAAATCCAACTATTCTTATTTGAAAATGATTGAAACAAACAAAATTTATTGAACATTTTAGTGACAACTTAGTTAGAATTTTAAGGCAGTAATAATTTTTCTGAACCTTTCAGCATTGATACTTCTTGAAATTATTATCATTTAATAAAGAAAAGTAATATTTTCTTTTTTTTTCGGATTTTTAACAAAAAAATGTCCATCATATTGTGTTATCGCGATCTTCAATTTTGATTTTCTCGGAACAGAATAATTATGTTGGATGAAACATTGTTTATTCTCATTCGGCATCCCCATATCTCAGGTGAAATTTTTATTTTAGCAAAAAATTGAACATTCCTTTTTTAATCATTATCCAAAGCCGATTTTGAAACCCAACTTTTTTACATCAAACTTTACTTGTCCATATTCAGAAACTTAATGACTTTATTTTATTTTTTAACTGAAAAATGAATTTTTTATCGCAATCCGCAGTTAAGCCTGGTCCAATTTTAGATTAATGTCACTTTGACATTGTCAACCTCCACATACATACATTTCCTCGAACTTTAATAACTTTTTTTGTATTAAAACTTTTTTCACCTCAATCGGGAGAGGATATGTGTTTTATCTAATACACAGTAATTACAATTTTACAGAATGTTTTTTTGCTATTTGGAAAAGTTCCCATTTTGTTCGTTATCTACTTCTGTACTGCCACCCTACAAATATTCAAAACTGAACTAATTAAAATTGAAGATTAAAAAATTGCTCAATCTCATAGAACCATTCATATATAAACCAAAATTCCGGTATTGAAAAATTGGTTAAATTGTACAACTATTTTAAGTTTTAAATTAAGACGTTTCAAATTGAACAATTTCCAATTCGTAATATTTACATTTCAGCATTTTTAATAATAGCAATGTTCAGGGCTGAATAATTTGAAACGTCACTAAATTTGAACAATTTTATTATAAATTAAAATTTACTTCATTGCATCAATTCAAACTAGTACCATTTCAAACTAAATACCTTCAAAATTTAACAACCTCCAATTTGAAGCGATGGAAAGTTTTTATAATTTTTTAAGAACGAGCCTTTAAAATTTTTAAAATGTATTGTGAAAAACATTTTAAGTTAAAATATTTTTAAATTAAGATTAATACAATAATTTCAATTTCAAACGGTTTATAATTTAAAAATGTTTAATTGGATACAATAAAAGAATACTATTTTCAGTGACGATCTTAAATTTTGAACAATTTAGCGCTGAAATCCTTTAATATTTAATAAATTCTTATTTACTTAAACATTAGGGCGATTCATTTTATAAGGTAAAAAAATATGATTTTCAAGTCTGAACACACACCCTAGCCTACGATGTACCTTTTTAGTCACAAAATTTGTCAACAACAAAATATTCAAAATCGGATTTGATTTAGAGATCTCCTATTTCAGATTTCTCTTTTTTATTGATTTTTTTTATGTTTTTATTTTCTAAATGTCTTGAAAATGCATGTATTGCATTTTTATACATATGCAGAACAATCCTTTTATCATTACCAGTATTTTACATCATTTAATGAAAACTTTTAAACTGATTTTTAAGAAAACTAATAATTTTATTTTCCTTGTTTCAAATTTTTCTATAATAATTCAACATACAGTGTGCTAATTACAAAATAAAATACATAAGTAAATTAAAATAGTTACTTATTATAGAAAAATGTGAAGCAATTAAAAAAAAAATCGTATTTTCCTTAAAAATGAGTTCAAAAATTTTCAATAAATTATTTACAATAATGATAATATAAAAAGGGATAATTTTATATGTACAAAAGTTTAATAAGTGCATTTTCAAGACAGTCAGAAAATAAAAACAACAAATCAATAAGTAAATTTATCTATGGCTGAAATCGTTAAAACAATTTTTACTGAAGACATTTTTTTTTTAAATAATTATATTTGAAGCATTTTAAGATTATTCACTTATTTTAAAAATTGGAAACAATGACCACAAAGTTCTGAACGTTCAAATGAGCGATGAAAACAAAAATTGTTAACGACATTTTTTTCTGTAATTTTTTTCGGCAACCCGAAAATGTATTTTATGCAAAAATATCGCCCAATTTTTAATTTGGTGGGTGCGAAACTACCCCCCACGTAATTTCCGTAGACGCGATAGCAAAGTCGACTACAAAATTGACAAAGTTAATACATATTCAACAAAGTAATAACTCTAACCGTTAGGAGTCATCACCAGACGAAATTTTTTGACGCTGAGAAAAACCCCGCTCGAACCCCTAAAATCCACCCCTAATGATAAAGGATTTTTCGAATTGGGAAACTCGACAAAAATACCCAGAAGTTAATACTTTCATACTGATTTCAAATCTGGAAAAATTCTCCTTGTTGGCCCCCCCCCCCCCCCAAGAATGGTGGTGGCCAGAAACCTCGATCTCATCCCCAAAAGGTACTTATTAATTAGGGGTGAGTTTTGGGGATCCGAGCGAGATTTCTGGTCACCACTATTATTCGGAGGAGCAAAAAGGAGAATTTTCCAAGATGTTAAATCCCTCAGAAAGTATTGACTTCTGTGTGTTTTTCTCGATTATATGAATTTTGAAAAATCTGGTATCAATAGGGGTGAGGTTTGGGGGTTCTCTTTTGGTTTTTAACCACCATAATTCTTCGGGGAATAATTTTTATGAATTTTCTAGCTTAAAAACTAACCATAAAATTATTAACTTCCTATTGACATGGTTTTTTTTTTTACTTTTTTTGGAACTTATTTATTAGGGGTGGGTTTTGGGGATCCGAGCGAGGTTTCTGGTCACCACCATTAATCGGGGGAGCAATAAGGAGAATTTGTTCAGATTTTAAATCAGAAAGAAAGTATTAACTTCTGGGTGTTTTTGTCGATTTTCCCAATTCGAAAAATCCTTTAACATTAGGTGTTGGTTTTAGTTAAGGGTTTGGAGCAGGGTTTCTCAACAGGAAAAAATTTCGTCTAGTGATGACTCCTAACGGACTTGTCACATCTACGGATATCACGTTAGGACTGATTTCGCACACTAGAAATAAAAAATTTAACGATATCTTTGCATGAAATGCATTTTTAGGTTGCCGAAAACAATTACATTATCGTTTATCTGGACGTTCAGAACTTTCTGGTCATTTGGAAACAGTATAATTGTATGAAACGTTTTCCTCGAATAAATAAGCCATGATTGATTAAAATTATACCATTATTAAAAAATTTCCGAAGAAGCGAAACTAAGAAAAAAATTAATGTACAAGAACTATTGCTAAAATAATTGTAGGGTCTTTCCGAAGACCTAATTTTGGCACGACAAACTACCTTAAGTAAATGTTATCTGAAAATTTAGAAGTATGTCATTCCTTTTTTTTAAATAAATATTTGCTGAAAATATAAAGGTAATATTAGCTGAATAAAATCTCACTCGCCTTGAGGTCTCTAATTTCCTGGGAGATCTGTACAACACGCCGAGTGCCCAATAAATTAATATTGACTGTACTCTTTAAATCGGCTTCAAAGTCCAGTGTTGCTGCTGAATGTACAATTATATTTACATGTTCGACTAAAGTCAACCTGTCATTGGACGAAAGGCCTAGGTTGTCTTCTCCAACATCTCCTGCGACAGCGATTAACTTTTTGAAGAGATCCTCGCTGTTTTCTTTCTTGATTCTATCGAATACCTGAAAAAAAAAATTCGCAATAGTTCTATGATTTCTTGTCTCCAAATCCAAAACAATTAATTAAAATAATTACTCACAAATTTAGATTCAAGTTACAACAATTACATATTTAAAAAAGTTATTTAAGGCCATGTAATACTTACCCGATTCCTACCATATCAACATTTTTTTCGCAACAACTCACGTCTACACGAAATGGGATATCGAGTTGTAAATTTGGAAAATTAAATAAAAGTGCTAAAGAACGTTTCTAGATAATCACAACAAATTTGTAAAGTAAGAATCGAGTAAGTACGACATGGCCTTAAATATCTGGGACGTCTACTTTATGAATAATAATGTTTCTCAAATACTTTTTGACGAAATGAAACCATGAAACTAAAAGTGTTTCACCTTCACAGATAGAAAGTTCTTCAAATTCTGTATTGATTAAGTCAATATTCAAGGGATTTCATTACGTTTTATAAGGGACAAGGTACAAAGTACACTGTTTTTTTGAGGCAATTATGCATAACTTCGGAATTAATTCAACCTTTTAATGCTATCTAACACATTTTAAAGGTAACATTACATCATTTTCTTCAAAGATGCTTTTGAAATTTTTAGAATTAAGGTCTGAATTTTTCGAATGAGCTCAAGAATATTATATTCACTATTTCTGAAGGTTATGATTTTATTGATATTTCCACTTACTAAAATATAATACATTTGATCTCGCTTTTTTTAAATAGTATTTAAAAAAATCAAAAAGTTACAAATTAGAATCAAATTTTATTGAATTGTCTGTTATAATATTTAAGATAGTGTTAAAGTAAAATTATTTAATAATAGCTTGAGTAATTTCGAAGTTTGCTTATAAAAAAAAAAAAAATTATGCATATAGGATACCTGCATCAGAAAATTACAATCTTATTCTGGTTTAATGAATTATTTGTAACATTTTCGTTTTATTCAGAAGAGTTTTTGATTCTTTTTACGAAATAAAGGAAACAAAAAAGAGGCATTAATTTTTTTACAATATTAAAAAAATGCAAATGCGTAAAATTTAAATTTATGGTTTTCTTAGAAAATACTTCATTAAACATTCAACTTATATTATATAAATCAGTAAAATGTTATTTTATCGGACATAACGATATAATGCGTCAAAAACGGCAAAGCTGGTTACTTTTCCTTCGTTTTTTCGCAAACAAACTAAGACTTAGTCGCCTCAAATATTTATTACCTATCACTCCTGAAAGTTAAAACGAAAAAAAATGTGTTGTAATTTAAAAAAAATTCAAACAGCTTTACTATTTTGTATTCTTTTTTCATTGTTTTCATCGGTTTCAAACGAGTAAAAAAAGTGGACAAACTGAAACAAGTAAAACCTTAAAATCTCAAAATCTGAGGGCTTTTTTCTGTTTTTTTCTTCAAAAATTAAAAATAACTTTACCATTTTGTATTATTTTTGAATTTTTCTTGTGGATTTTAAAAGAGTACAAAAAACTGGATAAACTGAAATAAGAAAAACTTTGTTACCTCATAAATTGAAAAAATGGCACCGTTCTTAAACTAAAAATTGCAAAAGACTCATTTTATCCTTAAAATATTTTAATTTCCGTAAAGAATGTACAAATTTCGTTATGGTAATTGAAAAAAATACGTGTCTCCTTATTTCCCACGTACAAAAACATAATTCATTGGCAAGCCAATCGTGAACATGTCGTCTGTACAAAAATTATATAAAAAACCATTGCTTTTTCGTAATTTTTCATCGTTTTCGAAATTTTCTAACAATTGAGATTTTTCATGATCATTTTTTATATTTGCATAAATAGTTCAAAAATGGAGCAAAAAGTCAATAAACTTTGAGGAATAGTTTGTAGCAAGCTATATTTTATAACATTTTTGTAATTTCTTATTTATTAATATACTAATAATTTGTTAATAATTGTTCAGTTTTGTTAGCCTTATATTTTCTTTTGATGTTAATATTCATATAATTCATTCAAAATTAATAAGTCGCAATTGCCTTTTTTGTGCAGGTGGTGGTGAAAACGTATTTAAGATCCACAATGAGGCAACAGCGGCTAAATAATCTGACGATATTACATATTCACCAAGATTGCTTGGATAAATTAGATTTTAATAAAATTATAAACGGATTTATCTGCAGGAATGATGGACGAAGAAGAACCATCTCTTTAAAAGAAACAAAAAAAAAAAAAAAAAATCCCCCCCCCCCCCCCTTACAAACTCCAAACATGCAAAATGTGTGCTGAACCGGCCCTGTTCGTTATGCAATTATTTGTAAATATTTTTTGTAACTTCTCAACGAAGATTCCGATGATTGACGATTTCTACATACGCATATGAAAACAGATAATTTATTGTTAATACAAAGTATTGAACAGAAGATAAGTCTTATAATAATAATAATAATATTTGTAGAAGAATTTATTTTTGAGGCTTTTCGCAAAAACCAAACTTCGAAACTTGTAGGTATGATTTGAAAAAATGATTTTAGGTTTGACAGATAATTTTCATTCTTATATCTATAAAAATGATGCATAATTGCAAGCAACGAGGAGTTTTATTGAACCTCAGGCACCCATCGATTAGAGCGTACTAATTGTGGATTTCCGTTGAAGTCTATTTATTCTGCAAGTCTGTGCAAGGGAAGTGGTATTGTGGTTAATAAACCTGAATTCAAATTGTTTTATTAAAAGAGTAATTTGAATTTTAAATCGGAAGTGCTTGAAATTTGAATATTTTTCTGAGCGACACAATAGTTTACGATAATTGAAACAAATAAAGTGAAACATGTGTGTACACTGCACAATTAAAAAAGTAAAATAAACAATGTTAATAATTTGTATTGATAACAATTCATAACTGTAACCACTTAAACCTTTGATAAAAAATTTCGGGCATTTTTCCACTTTTCAAAAATGTTTCTTGGTTCTTAAAATTTCGAAACCCTAACCTTCAAAACAGAACAATTCTAAATTATATACACCTAATTTTAAATTTTAAATTAAGTTTAAAATTAAACTTAAAATATTCAAGGTGTGAAACTTTAAACTTTAAATCATTTTTTATTTTATTTTCTACTTCATTAAAACTTAAACCCAACGAAAGAAATTCTTTATTCGAGCATGAAAAACTGACATGCAAATTAAACTTAAAACATTTAAGATGTCAAAAATTTAACATCAAATCATTTTTGGTTTTATTTTCTATTACGCTGAAACTAACGTACGTAACCAACCAACGTAAGACATACATGAAATACAAGAATTTTCAACCAAATATTTGTGTTTTCAACTCAAAAAGATCAATTTTGAACAAAAAATGGAAGAATTAAATTCTCAGTTAAAACAATTAATTTTTAACCAAGAAAAAAGGAATTTTCGACAAAATAGTTAAATTTTCAACTAAAGTGATGAATATTCAATCAAAAATGAATCTTCCACAAAATGTGTAATAGTTTATATTTCCCCCAAAAAGGTTTTAATTTTCAATCAAAAACAGTTGAACTAAACAAAAAAAATACGAATTTTCAACAAATTAGTTGAATTCTTAACCAAAACAGACTACTTTTCAAACCAAAAAAAGGAATTTTCAGCAAAAGAGTTGCATTTCCAACCAAGAAAGTTTTATTGGTCAATAAAGAAAAAAACCTCATTTAAAATGTTGAATTTTTAAGTTAAAAAGAGAAATTTTCAGCATCACATTTGCGTTTTCAATCCAAAAATATAAATTTATAAAAAAAAGTTGAATTTTCAACCCAAAAAATACGAGTTTCCAACAACATAAACTAATTTTTGACTAAAAAAGATAAAGTTTCAAGCAAAAATAGAATAGTTCCATTTTCAATTAAAATTTAATTTTTAACAAAAAAACACTAATTTTCAACCAAATAGTTAAATTTTCGACCAAAGAAATGGATTTTTAACTGAAATTATGAATCTTCAAACAAGAAAAAAACAAAAATACATTTTTAACTAAATAGTTGAATTTTCAACTAAAAAAGATAAAACGTAGTAATAGGTGTTATTTATATCGACCAGGGTAGTAGTGATAAAGCGTGAAGTTTTGCTGACTACTGGTCAATAATTACCAGTACTCAGCAAAACTTCCATACTTTTTAAAAAAGATATATTTTTAATCAAAAATAGAGTAGTTAAACTTTCAGTTAGAAAAATTAATTCTCAATACAAATCAACTAATTTTCAATCAAAGAAATGAATTTTGAACAAAAAATATGATAATCAAATTTTCAACCAAAAAAAAGGTCAACCACAGAAATTAATTTTTAACCTAATATAAAATAGTTCAATATTCCGTAATAAAATAAATTTTGAATCAAATTAAATAAATTCTCCAGGAAATAGTTAAATTTCAACCAACAATGTGAGTTTTCAACCAAGAAGATTAAATTTCTATAAAAAAAAAAAATTTCCACCAAAAATGGAATAGTTAAATTTTCACTTGAATGAATTTTTAACTAAAATGGTGAATATTCAAAAAAAAAATGAATTTTCGACCAAATAATTGAATTTTCAATCCGGAAGATTAATTTTCTACAAAAAAAGACAATTTTTCATGAAAATATATAAGATAAATTTTCAACCAAAAATAAAATAGTTAAATTTTCAGTTAGAAAAATAAATTTTCAACCGAAAAAAACGAATTTTCAACCAAAGGAATTAATTTTTAACGAAAAATAGATTAGTTAAATTTCCAACCTAACAAAGACGAAATTTTAATCAAAGAAACGAATTTTCCACAAAAAATAAAATAGTTGAATTTTCCACAAAAAATGGAATAGTTAAATTTTCAGTTAAAGAAATAAATTCTTAACTAAAATGATGAACCTTCAATAACAAAAATGAATTTTTCACCAAATAGTTCAACTTTAAACCTAAAAGATTAATTTTCTATAAAAAAGGCAAATTTTCAACTAAAAAAGGTCAATTTCCAACAAAAAATAGAATAGTCAAATTTTCAGTTAGAAAATAAATTTTCAACCAAAAAACAAAACGATTTTTCAACCATAGAAATTAATTTTCAACGAAAAATAGAATAGTTAAATTTTTAATCGAAGAAACGAATTTTCAACCAAAAATAAAATAGATAAATTTTTCGCAATAAAATTAATTTTGAACCACATAAAATAATTTTTCAACGAAATAGTTAAATTTTCAACCTACAAGGTGAATTTTCAACCAAGAAGATTACATTTCTATCAAAAAAGATAAATATTCCATAAAAAATGGAATAGTTAAATTTTCAGTTAAAGAAATAAATTTTTAACTAAAATGAAGAACCTTCAATAACAAAAAATGAATTTTTCACCAAATAGTTCAACTTTAAACCTAAAAGATTAATTTTCTATAATAAAAAGACAAATTTTCAA
>CAKNYM010050477.1:137808-151521 GCA_932195095.1 Andricus curvator | reverse complement strand
GAACAAATAAATTTTCAGTTGAAAAAATTCATTTTCAATGACCAAAAACTAATTTTTAATCAACAAAAAAAAAAAAGGAAAATGACTTTTTAACAAAATTGTTGAATATTCAACAAAATCATAAAATTAACTTCAACTTTAGGTTATCGAAAATTCCCTCTTTCAGGTTCTTCTTACATTCCCTGACCTGACTGCTCTACCCTAATAAACAATAATAATGATCATTTTCTATACTTCACTTACTATTAGAAATATTTAATTTTTTTTAAGTGAATATTTATTATTTATCTAGTTAAATGAATTTTTAATTCGCGAATAATTAAAATTACATTATTCTTTTCGTTTGGTTGTCTGGGAAACATTTTTTGGATTAAAATCAATAGAATTGTATACATAATTCCACATTAGAATGTAAAACTACGTATTTGTTATTCTGCTTAAACTACTAGACTACAAGTCATAAAGTATGCAAAACACGGAAAGGAATGTGGCTAGCACCAGCAATTTAAATTTTTATTGAATCTGGGTGAACCTTGTTATGTATATGTTTTCTCCGGTTTTGAACACTTATTTTATTATTAAAAGAAAATTTTCGATTATGATCAGTGATAGCTTTGTCTTATGAAATAATGATTTTTGACATAACTGTTAATATATTTTTGACAGTGCATACATATAGAATATGAAATGTTGAAAATAAATATCATAGTGTAATATCCAAAAGAAAAATAGATGTCAATTATTACTTTTTCTTTTATCCTTTGACAATATATTTATTATTAATTTTACTGTCATCCACTGTCACGTATACTAAACAATTATTAAAAATTATATCTAAATCTTAATCAAATCGATAAAATACAAAATGTTCTTACATAACCTATATTTCAGAATTCAAGAGATAAAACATGAAATAAAAATTATAATCATTATAACCAACTTAAACTAAAACAAAGCTTGACAATTTCTCGAAAAATTCTTCTCTAGAATTTATCTCTTTTCTACTAAATCAAAGATAACAGAATCGTTTATAACGGTTCCAACGGTTCTTCGTTCCAAAAATAAAAACTATCCAATGGCTCGTCTGAAATCTAACCAAACAAAATATTAAATCACACTTACCGAATTTTTCATCAACTCCTCGAGTCGTTCCTGAATATCCTTGCCCTTTTTGGGTCGAATAAGAATATAGATATTTTTCACGCCCGGACAACATCGTAGTAATTTTTCGATCAGACAAACACCCAGGAAACCGGTACCACCCGTGATGAACACGTTTTTATCCCGGAAAAAATTTGCGACCGCCGACGATGCCATTACACTTGGATAAATCGCAAGTGAATTCTATCAACGTTCCTATTTCAACTTTTTGTCAGCACAAGAAAGACTCAAAACTCAATTAGAAGAGGCGGTTAACGCTCGTGAGATGTTTTGCAGCAGAAACGACACAGGCTGAAAATCAACTACAACTGAAATCTTCTGACGAGCCGACTTCCTAGACAAGAGGGAGTGTGAAAAGGAGAAAATATCGGGATACGCATGAGATCGAGAGAGAAAGATTGATTGGCTTGAGTGAAATAAGGCAAAGAGAGGGACGCAGTTCAGTAACGGAGTCACATGGAAGTTTCCCGAAGCAAACAGGTATTACATATTTTTATTTTTATTTTCTGCTCGTCTCGTATTAATTTCGTAATAGATGGTTTCCTTGTTGACACTAATTATCTGTAGTTTGACCCTTCATTCGTCATCATGCGTAATTGAATCCTGATTTTCTAACCTAAAAATTCTCATATACTTTCATTATTTGAATTTAATTCGGAGCTGCCCCAGTGAATAGTGTAACTAATTTATTTATTACTAGCAATATTATACGTGCGCTAGAGCCCACGGGATATATTGCATTGCCAATTAATAATATACAAATATATAACAAGATTACTATGATTCCAATTTTAAATTGTATAGTTTAATAATCACTGAAAGAAAAAAAATAATTTGAGAGGCATTCAGTTTTAGATGCTTATTACTTTGAAAAATGCCATTTGTGATATTTTAGCCATCTAATTAGCCCCATTTATTGTGGTATAGATTCATTTATTTGTTATTTCTGTTCATAGAAATTTTTTTTTGCGGAATCGTTTTTCATCTAAAGAATACAATTGGTACACAATTAATAGAGTTCTATACAACAACATTTTTCATTGTTATAAATTATTTTTATAAACAAATTCGAGTACTTGGCATTTCAGGTCACTAAAATTTGGTTCTTTTATTATGCGGAATAGGGTGGTCTGAAAATGCATTGGAAATTTTTTTCCCTATTTTGATGCATATTGTGAAAATTGTTTCTAAATTCTAATAAATAAAATTCTACTTTCTACTGATAATTAGATGTTTACATAAATTTTGTAAACAGTTTATTATTGTTTTTAGCATTTTTTTAGAATAGAGTTAGAAATTCGCGGTTTTTCCGAATTTTTCAACTTATTTTCAACTTTTCAGTTAGAGCGAGACAATAATCAATTTCATTTATTATTATTTATAATAATATTCTCTTAGAATAATGCTACAAAGTTACAGTTTTTTTAATTTTCCCCTTTTTCCACTTCACTTAGAGTGAGGTAATAATTAATTAACTTTAGTAAATTTAATTGTTTAAACAAATTATTATTTATAACTATCTTTTACCTATATTCATGCTAGGTAATTATACGGGTTTTTTCTGAAATTTTTAACTTTGCTTTGGCTTTTTAGTTATGAAGAAATAATAAATAAGCATTAGAGAGAATCATTTTTTAAACAATGTCTTTTTTTATGAATATATTATTCTGAAATAAAACAGATATTTGAAATATTCTTCAAATTTTCTATATGGATCATATGCGACAGTTTGGTTAACACTTAACCCGTAAACCTGGGTCATTCATGTCCGAGCGAAAACTAAGTGACTAAGTTACTCTGTTCTTTATTTACAAAAATTGTTTAAATAATTTATTTTTATCTGGAAGTCTTTTGCATGCTTGTTGAGTAGAGACTTCAGTTGTGGTCCTTGCATTTTTTTAGATTTTTCCTAACAGTGCAAATTATTGAAAAATGCGCTGGAAGTGAGCGACCCAGGTTTACCGGTTAAAGGTGCCAAAAAAACGTTTACCGGTTAAGTGTTAAAAATACAATCAACTCTTGATATATGAGCGGTTTCGGGCATGGCTTGTAGTGGCCTTGATCCTAAATCGGGAGAATCCGAACGTAAATAGACAGGGCCGCATGATTAATTTATGTTAGATTTGGATGCATGACGCAACCGGATGCAACTAACGCGCTGAGAGTGCGTCCCTCATGCTGTTTGTCACGCTTGACTGAGCCCCGCCCCCCGTCTTTCGGCCCTGCGGCTCCTCTCATCACGAAAATGCGGTGTCAATCAATTTCAGGAATATCGTAAACCGGGTGTTCTTATATCAAGAGTTGAGTGTTATTTTATTTTACTTAAGGATTCAAGTCTTTTGTTGAAAATGCGCCTTTAATGGTTACGTTCAACTGTTTACTTTTAATTAAAATATTTTTCGGTTGAAATATCATCTATTACATTTTTTATTGAAAATTCAACTGTTTTGTAGAAAACTCGTTTTTTTAATCGAAAATTATTTTTTTTAAATAAAAATGTAACTGTTCCATTTCGGGTTAAAAGTTGATCTTTTCAAGTTAATAAATTCAACTATTAGGTTGAAAATTTACGTAACTTGTCGAAAATTCATCTTTTTTGGTAGACAATCTTCTTGCTTGAAAACTCAACTATTTTGTACAAAGTTCTTTTTGGCTTGGAAATTCTAAATATTTTGGATGAAAAATTTTTTTTTTACTAAAAAAAACTTTCTTGGTTACAATTTCAACTCTTGAAAATTCGTAATTTTTATTTGAAAATTCATCTCTTTTGTTAGAAATTTTGTAGATCAGAAAAAGATGAAATTAATAAGTAAAAAATGATTCAAAAATTTTTGGGTATAAGAAAGAAATGAAAGCCAAAAAAAACCTCTTTCATGGCTGCAATCAACTAAATATTGCCATGGAATAAACTTTCATGATAATATAACCAATACAGTCTACTGTGTACAAATTTGATTCCTCAGATGAAAAGAGATGTTTCCCCAGAAAAGAAAAATTGTCTATGCATACAAAAGCAAAATAAGTCAATTTATTTATAAAACTTCTTTAAACCCATTAACTACTATTGTTGTTTGGTGCTTTATTGCTATTTAACATTAATTTTACACATTTTAATGATAAAATCTGTGTAAATAATGCATTCAAACTCAAAAAATGCAGCAGATGCCAATTATATTTATTAATTTGTTTGTAAAAATTAAAGAAATACAGGAACTTCATCTGCAATTTAAATTTCTATTCAGCTATTCAGCATATTAAAGAATATGCAGTTCTCAACTAAAGTATTATCCTTCATGATTATTTAAAAGAAAGCTTCGATCCGTTGAGATTTGTTGAGTCGGCTGATTTTTGTTCCGAAAAAACTCTTTTTTTTCCACTTTGAGGCGCATTAAACTGGAAATTGCACCATGGGGCGGAGCGAATTTTTTTTTTTTTAATTCCGAGGGCGTCCAAAAGTTGTAGTTTGGTACCAGGATTTTCTAAAAGAGTTAGAGATAAATATATATACTGTAAGAAATCAAATTTTAATAGATTATAAGGGTTTTAAAAATTAGTATTTACAACTATAAATTAAGGGAAATCTGGGTTGAGATCTTTGAGTTAAAAATGCCTACTGTATTGTACTAATGTATATTTAAAACTACAATTTTGTATATTTCAGGTTCAAATTAATTATTTACCTAAACACTGGTCTTAGATATTTTTTTAAAGTATAAAATATAATTATTTTCAAACGATACAATTGTGAAAGATCTAAAAATGAAACCAAATCATTTTCAATGTTTCGATATATGCTTTCAGTTCAAAGTTTTTTAATTTTTAATTATTCCAGTTCGATATAAATGTTGCAAGTTCCAAGTTTATAGCTGATTAAGAAATAAGATTTTAAATTTTTAAATTAACAGCTTCGAAAGATTTAAAAAGGAAAAATTTATAAAACTTGTATACTATTAGAGATCATTCTGACTTTTTTATATTATAAACTAAAAAGGTTACGGACTCCACTCCTGCTTGAAATTAAAATTTAATCAATTTAGTTATTTTTACTGTAACTGTATACCATTAAGCCATTTCCCTTTCGGGGTAGGCGTGACACTACCCGATTCGGGTAGTGTTTCTAGGTTGATAACTTGTAGTAAATAACTACACAAGTGTGGGCTCACCACACCCACGATGTGCCAACAGCACTCAGTTTTCTCGAATGGTCACCCATCCAAGTGCTAACCGCGCCCAACGCTGCTTAACTTCAGTGATCTGACGAGAACTGGTTTTTTCAGCGTGGTATGGCTGTTGGCCATATGTGGTAACTAATACCAGAAATTAAAAATTTTGAAGGCTTCTTTATTCCAAGTATTTTATGTCATAAAAAATGCAAAATTTATTAACTAATAAAGAAAATTCAAGAACCTAAGTGCAACATCAAATATATTTATTAAAAAAATATTAGTTTCCAATTAATAATTTATTTTTGTTGTACAATTTCGAAGATTTTAACTTGATCCCAATATTATTTCATTTTACACTTATGTGTTTCTAAACTTCAATATTTCTAAGCTTATTTAAATACTAAGGTATCCAATGTGAAGCTTCAATATTTTTATTTGAATGTATTTAAAAACGATTCAATTGAGAATATTGTTTGTTTCATATTTTTCACACATTAAAGCTTTCTATTAGAAATAAAATTGTGTCTTCAGTTTAATTTTAAGCATATTAAATTTAAATTATTAGCGAAAAAAAATTATTGAGGCAGTAAATTTATAACCTTTTATTAACTTTATGAGTGAAATGACTTTTGAGTCAATCTAAAGAATGAATTGAATATCAGTAAAGGTATAATTACTATCTGAATTTGCAGAATTATTCTAAAATTGAAAACTTTTTTTTGGTTTGACATCTTACAAAATTGTCTTATCACTTAAAGCAATATGAAGTTGTTCCCTTTGCATGGAAGTCCTTTGTCGTTGATATGTAAGTTATTAATTCTGCACATTAGATTAAAATAATTTAATTTTTTAAACCATGATGCACGCAATTTGAAAATTACACTATTAAACATTTTTTGGATTCTGCAATACTTCCACAATACAAGCGTAATTAAAATTACAAACACGGCATTGTAAGTGAAATTCCAATACTGGTACTGTAAAATTACAAACGTTACAAAGACGATTTTATGTGGTATTGAAAAGTTGCAATACATTTGAGGTAAAATTGCAATGCATGAAAGGAACATTACAACGCTAGCATTTTAAAACTACAATGAAATGTATTGGAAGTTTATTTCCAAAACATCTGATTTTAAGAAATTGGAAAGGCTTACACCCTGAGATTATACCCCTTGAAAAAAAGTTACCACGTATTTTTCTTTTATTTAAAATTATCTTTCGTTTTATTCACAATTATTTTTTTTTCTCGAAAAACAGAAAAATTATGGGATAATTTTCTTTACATAAGATACAATAAAATTCTACGTGGTGAGTTCTTTTTTTATAAAATTATTTTTGGCCTCCCCTCATGCCTTATAAGAGCAAGAATTGTCTTTTAAAACGTGGTAAATTATTTTACCGGAAAAAGAAACATTATGGAGTAACTTTGTCAGCAATTAGAGAAAGAATTGTAATTATTTTTACTAAAAATGAAAAATTATGGATTAAATTTTTGCAGTAATTATTAATTGTTGAAGGTGTAGACTGTAATCTTTAGAATATGCTTAAATTTAAGACTTTAGGAAGCAATTAAATTAATTATTTACTTAAAAAAAAGGTCTCTTTTCATATCACTATTTATGGGGAAGCCAAAAATAATTTTAAAAAAAGAGCAAAGGGGGAATTTTGTCAAAAAGGTATAATTTTAAGGGATGGTATTTTAGAATATAGTAACACTTTACAAGTTATTGCATTTTCTAAAAATCGTAATTTTAAGAATTAAAAAAAATCTAACCTCGTAGAATTGTTGCTTATGACAAAAAATTGTTCCATACTTTTTCTTTTCACAAACAAAATAATTGTATATCTTTTAAACCACAATTCCTTCTTTCTCAGGCCTTGAGCAAGTTATTTAAAAAAGTTTCTGGAAAAAAGAAAAAAATACGTGGTAAATTTATTTCCAAGGGGTATAATCTTAGGGGGTAAGTATTTCGAATTTTTAAAAATCAGATGTATTTTGGTTCAATAAGTGTCGCAATTTTATAACTTTCAAAATGCTTACCCCTGAAAATTAATCTGCTTAAAAACTAAATTATTACGTTTTTTTCTTTTTTTTTCATGCAAAATAGTTTTGAAGTTATATTTAAAATATTTTGAGGGACAGGTTTAGATGTTTTTATTTTAAAAACAAAAAATCCGTGTGCGTGAATACGTCCTCATTATAAAATTATTTATTTTTAAATTACAGATAATCTAATATTTGCAAATTGAAATATTAAAAATGTCAGTACCCTGTTAGGTTTGTATTAAAATAATTTTGACTGAACAGTCTTCAAAATTGAATAAAGTCGAATTGGAAGTCTTAAAAGTTAAATACATAATCTCAAAATGAGAAACATTTAAAATTTTACACATGTCAATTTGGAAACCAACAAATTCGATCAATTTTTATTTTTAGGCCTGCATTCTACAAACTTATGTTACGTCCAGAATTAACGTAATGTACTATAATTAATTTTTCGAATACGTTATAGTTTTGTATTGCACAATTTTTGAGATCCGAAAACAAATGAAGGCACAATGAAAATTTGCATTGCTCAAAATGAGATGCAACAAATGTCCTTTTGCAAAAGATTGCAATAACGTAAACTTCTAAAATTTAGAATGGTTCCAAGTTTTTATGAAAAATTATTTGATTCAAAATGAAAATTTCATCTTCTTTTTTCACAATCAATTAAATATTGAACCTTATAATATAAATCTGCATTGAAGAATGTTAATTTAGATTGTTTTTTTTTTAATAAAGTGTTATTTCAATACCGAAAATTAACTTTCAGAATATATTACCTACGTTTTTAACGAAATTCAACTTATAGCAACTATACGCAAAGAAATTTTGGTACCTATATAAAACACAATATTTGAATATTATATAAACAAAGAATGCGTTATCTTGGAAAGAAACTGGAATTTTTTAGTAGTGATTTCTGATTTATCCATTTACAAGGTATAGAAAGTCTCTTCTACAAAATTAAAATGCAAAACGAAGTTTTTATCAATTTATGTACAAAAGCCTAAAAAAACATCGAAAGAAAAGCATAACAATGTTATGTTTAAATTATAATTGAAAACAATGATATGATTAATACATTGTATTAAATGGTCAGGTATTTATTAATTTAGTTTTTTTTACAATATTTATATTAATCGAAAATTTCGGCTTACAGAAAGTATTTTTGTGTTAAGCTCACAGAATTTCGGTGAACCTCGCTGCCCTTTTCCCATTTTCTCTAGGCTCATCGAAAATATTTTGTCTACGTTCATCGAATTTCGGTGTACCTAGATATGGCCTTTATTAATGTTTTTTTTATTTTATGTCGTAATTTTATTTATCAACTAGACTACCAAATTTTTATTAGTTGATTACCCTTAATAATAATATCAATATATACTCCAGTCTATTAAAAATAAGGATAAATTTAACTTCTTATTTATTACTATGTAAATAAATTTTATATCCAAATCATGAAGATGATGAATACTGCACTGAGAAGGGCCCCCATCGTAAGAGAACATCCGGTCCAGCAAGTTATGTACCACAGAACAGCGAAACTCAGAAAAGGTACTAAATTGGAGATAACTTTCAACCTATCAGGCAACAAAAAGAAAGATGAGAATGTACAAAGTCAATGAACTATACAGTTTTATGTGTACTAACATCGTCAATCGCTAGTAGTTTTTCGATTTCAGGGGAAAAATCATTTTGAATGCAAAATAAAAATTTCGAATAACTATTCATTTGTCAAAAGTATTTGTACTCTTAAATTCCAGATAAAATTAGATTCTGAAATCTGAGGACAAGGAAATAAGTATTATCAGTTTATTTTTAAAGTTATATAAATATCATTTTCCTAAAATTCTTGAGAATATTCAAAAAGTTTTTCGAAGATTTCAGATGTGTCGAAAAAGAACCTAGAAAATTTTTAAGATTTTTTTTTTATTTTACAGGATTTTAGTCAATATTAGGAAAAATCGGAGTCAATTAAAAAGATATTTATGACTTTGAGAAGTTTGGAAGAAATTTAAAAATATTTTATCAATTTTCGTAAAACTTTTCAAGTTTTAAAATATTTGTAGTCTCTTTAAAACTTCTAAAATTCCTAAGTATCTTTCAAAATGATTCGAAGTTTTCCTAAAAAATTTCAGCAAAATTAAAAAAATTTCCAGATTATTTTTTGAAATTTTTGGAAATGTTTTGAAATATTCTCATGAAATTAATTTTCAAAAATAAAAAATCATTCTAAATTTTCACAGAAATCTTATGATCGTTTCAAAACTTCTAAATATATATTAAACTTACTCGAAATTTTTCTAAAATTTTGGCTTTAAAAGCTTCTACTCTCTTTCGAAATTTTAAGAAATCATTTGAAATGTTTTGAAATATTCTTGAATTTTCTCTAAAAATTCATTTTTCAAAATAAAAAATAACATTTGAAATTTTACCGTGAATCTTAAGATTTTTTGTATTCTCTTGAAACCTTTCAAAATTTTAAAAAAGCTTTTTTTCGAAATATTCAAGAATCTATATTTAAAAAATTTAAATCTTTACAAGTATTAAATTATATATGAATCGTTTCAAAACTTCTTAATATATATCACACTGAATCGAACTTTTTCTAAATTTTTGTAATCTTGCAAAGTTGAAAATTTTTGCTTTAAAATCTTCTACACTCTTTCGAAATTTTAGGAAATCATTTGAAATGTTTTGCAATATTTTTCAATTTTCTCTTAAAATTAATTTTTCAAAATAAAAAAAATAAAAAATAAAAAAATGCATAGGAGAAAACTTTATTTTCGTAATATCTTCGTAATAAATAATATTTTTTATCATTTTATTATTTCTTTAAACAGTTCTCCAAAAATAAAAACTAATGTCCAAATACACGTACATACAAAAAATTAGTTCTTACGAAGATATTAACAAAATAGGGCCAAAATGGACCAAATCCCGCATGCATCTGGTTTTCAAAATTCTTTAACACCTTCCTTTTTCGAAACCTTAAAAAGTCTACATTTAAAAAAAGCTTTGAAATCTTTACAAGTTTGAAATTATTTTTGAATCCTGCAAAACTAAAAAAATTGTCTTAAAATCTTCCAGGTTCTTTTTCGACATGTTTTAAAATCTTCGAAACTTAATATCAACCTTTTGAAACAAAACCGGTAAATTTTTTGTTACTGCCTTTTGAAAAATACGACGTCGTGTCCGATGTCGTACACAACCACGTATACGACGTCGTATACGAAGTCGTAATTTGGGATAGTATACGATGACGTATACGATGACGTACACGATGACGTACACGATGTCGTTTACGATGTTGTATACGATGCCGTTTACGATGTCCTTTACGATTTGTAAAAATTTGTTAAATAACGAAATTTAGATAATGTAAATAATCATAATAGGTAGTAAATAATATCATTTATAACAGATGTTTATCAGAGAAGCACATTTATTTCTACAAATCGTAAGCAACATCGTAAACGGCATCGTATATGTCATCGTATACTATCCCAAATTACGATTTCCTTTACGACATCATATACGACGCCGTATAAGATGTCGTGTACGATGTCGCATATGACATCGTATGCATCGTCTTATACGACACCGTATACGATATCGTATACGACATCGTATACGTGATCGTATACTATCCCAAATTGCGACTGCGTATACGATGTCTATACGACGTCGTATACGATGTCTATACGACGTCGTATACTATGTCGCATACGACATCGTGTACGACGTCGTATTTTAAACTGGGTGGTACCGAAAGTATATACACTTTGTAAATTAGGGTAGTTTAATTTTTTGTTTTATAATCTCATTTTTCGAATCTCTTTAAAAGTATGAAAAAGTTTACTAATTATAGTGGGGTAGCAAAATGTTAAGAACAAAATTATTTTCCAATATTAAAAAATCATTTACAATTAAAATGTTCTCTTTCATCAGTAATGTTTAGAAACATTGAGAATTAAATTTTATTATGAAGTAATATTACTTATTTGGAAATTTTTATTTACAAAACTAATGATTAAAATTCATATTCATGCACTGTCGGACCAGTCAGGTTTTGACAACAATGTATGCCAGATCTCGTGACGAAAACTTTTTAAGAAATGGATATGGAGAATGCATTCTGATTTGGGTCAGTTATTTTTTCTTTTAGTCTTTTTCGATGCTTAATAATTATATCGTTTTAAACCTTTTTTAAAATTATAAATTTTTAGTTTCATAAATAGTCAATCACCTTTTCATAATCTACTTAAATATTTGAAAAATATGCTGTACATACTATTGAGTGAAGTACAATTATTGTTACCTCATAATTCGTCTACGTGCTTCCTCTGTGGTTCTGTCAGGTTCCTTATGATAATATTTCCGCGTCCCTAGTACACAATCTTTGAAATATTCATTCCAGTTTATAATGGACGGGTCCATTGGATGGATTGTTATCTCATTCGGGGGTAAAGTTGTGAACAATTTTTCTGCGTTAATTCTAGAGAAGGTCCACTGTTTCGTGGTAAAATAAGAAACGTATTGTGTTCCTTTTGCAAAACGTCGTTGTATCTTCAGCAACCTATTAAAAAATTAAGCTCAAATATCGTGTTCAAAATTTGTAGAAGATGGAAGGAAATATATCGACCCCCCACTTTTTATAGCCCGTAAAAGTTTGAATTTTCAAAGTAAAAATTGCTTTTCATAGAAATGTATCACAATATCCTAATTAAAAACAAAGGACGCTTCTGTCTGTTGGGATGGTGGCTATAAGATGAGCTTGAAAAACTTTAGGAAGAACAGCTTTTATTTTAAAAATACGATTTCGAATAGGCCATACAGCAGTGGACTGATCTATTTTCTTTCATTCTCCAAAATTTTTGTACGATACTTTATTTAGTTTAGAAATAAGAAGGCGGAAAAAAATATATATTGAATGATCGGTAAGTCGTGATGATATAGAACACTATTCGCCTTTAAAGAAAACTATTATCAATTTTATTGTTTCAGATATACATGTTGGTCCTTTCTCTCAATAGAAATTTTTGAGAACTTTCTTGTTACGTACGATAAAAATGTTAAAAGTTTCCTATGTAGACACGGAAACTTCCTGCAACTATTATAAATTCTACTCTCATTTTCACTTTACTTTCAATGACTCTAACTCTAAAGATTCTACGGAAACAGACCCAAAGACATTGTATAAGATTTGAGATTCACTATGAAAAAATTAGTAGTTGACGCCAACTGCTTTAGTAGTAAAAATCGTCTATAAACTTTTATTATATAGTTTTAAATTTGTTGAACAAAGACAGTAATATTCCACCAAGGTCTTGATCGTTGTAGACTGTTCTACTGGTTTTAGAAAAATGAGAGAAAATCTATCTCTGCCTGGATTCAAACCAGGAACCCCCGTATTTCGTGTGCGGGTAACCCAGGGTGGCCGCAGGTCAGGGAAAACGTGGAAATCAGGTAAAAGTCAGGGAATTTCTCAAATTAACTGTAAGGAATAATCATGACTGCCATACAGTCACTTGTAATCACTTTTTTTTCTCACATCACATTTTAGTGAAATGTAAAGTGACCATAGTTAACCACTATTGAATTCAGGTCTATACTCCATATCTATTTCTGAATTTTCTTCAATTTTTTCCACATGTTTTAGGATATTTTAAAAGATTCCAAGAAATTTTAAATAGATTTCAATAATATAAAGTGATTTTAAAGATTTTTGGGTATTTTTAAAAATTCCAACGAATTTTAAGGAGCTTTTAAACGTTTGAAGGGATGTCAAAAGATGTTAAAGAATTTGAAAAATGTTAGGGCATTTTAAAAGATTCCTAGGCAGTTTCAAGAGATTAAAAAAATTTTCAAGGAATTTCCAAAGATTTAAATGATATTAAGGGATTTACAAACATTTTCACGGGGTTTTAAAGAATTTCGGAAGATATGGAAGGATTTCATAGGACCTGTAAGATTTTAGGATATTTTATAAGATTTCCGAGGATTTCAATAATTTTTGGCGATTTTAAAAGCTCTTAATGTACTTTAATAAAGTTTCTAGGATTTCAGGAAATATCATCAGATTTCATAGAAAGTCACAGGATTATTATTCACAAGAGTTGAGAGATTTCGCAGGATTTAAGACATTTCAAGGTATTACCAAAGATTTCAAACAATTAGAAAGATTTTAAGCTATTTCAGAATATTCCAAGGAATTATCGTTTGATTTCAATAATTTAAAGAGATTCCAAAGGATTTTAACGAGTTGAGGGTATTTTTAAAAATTCCGAGGAATTTTCAAGAGCTTTAAAAAGTTTCATGGAATTTCAAGAGATT
>CAKNYM010050477.1:106238-137798 GCA_932195095.1 Andricus curvator | reverse complement strand
GTATTTTTAAATATTCCAAGGAATTTTCAAGAGCTTTAAAAAGTTTCGAGGGATTTCAGAACATTTTAAAGAATTTCAAATACTTTAGGGTATTTTAAAAGATTCCAAGGAATTTTCAATTTATTTCAGTAATTTATTGGGATTTGAAATATCTTTGGGTATTTTAGAAGATTCCAAGACATTTTCAAAAGCTTAAAAAAGTTTCAGAGGATTTCAAAAGATTTCAAAGGATTTCAAAATATTGTAAGGAATTTAAAAAGATTATGACGAATTTTAAATCGATTTTATTAATTTGAAGGTATTTCGAAGGATTTAAAAATTTTTAGGGTATTTTCAAAGATTCCAAGACATTTTCAAGAGATTAACAAATTTCAAGGGAATTTACGGGATTTGAACAAATTTTCATGTGGTTGTAAAGATTTTCCTAGAATTTTGGAAGATGTGGAACGATTTTACAGGACCTGTAAGGTTTTAAGATATTCTAAAATATTCCAAGAGATTTGACAAATTTTCCGCGGATTTAATTGATTTTAAGGTGTTTTAAAGGCCATGAATGCATTTTAATCAAGTTTCCAGGATTTCAGAAAATATGAGATTTCATAGAGTTCCACAGGATTTTATAATACTTTCATTGATTTCTAAGAATTTATTCACAAAAGGTGAGGGATTTCATAGGATTTTAAAGATTCGAAGAGATTTTAAAATATTTTTTAAAATTCATTTGAATTCACTTCGAATTCACCCTGAATGCTTATTAATTTGTCCTGAATTCTTTTAAATTCTTTGGAGTTCTCTTTAATTTTTTTAATTCACCTGAATTCTTCTAAATTCACTCAATTTAATGGATTAAAAAATGTTTAGATTTTGTTTAATTCATCTTAAAAGTTTAAAAAATTCACATTTTACCAAATTCTATTGAATTCCCGTGAATTGACAACTCATTGCAAACTTACTGAATTCAAAGCATTTTTTCATATTTTTGAATTGTTTTAATTCAATTGATTTTTTCTTAATTCACCTTCAATTATTATAAATTTTGTTGAATTCTTCTCATTTCCCTTAAATTCCTCTAAATTCACTCCAATTTTACTGAAATCCCTTGAATTTTTTTCCAGTTAATTTGAATTCTTTTGAATTTAACTTGAATTTTTTTGAATTCTTATGAATCGAATTATTTTTCAAATTAAAAGAACTTTAGTCACATTATTAATGTACATTAGTCATTTTTAGTAACTTTTTGGGCCAGGAATTAGTTACTTTTGTTTTTTTTTGGTTAATAATAGGTCAATGTTTCCTGTTTTTCAAGTAAATTACTAGGCTGTGACAGACCTGAGAATAATAAATTAAACATTTATAAATTAAAATTATTTTGTTTCATTTATCAAAGATTCTATATTAAAAATGTTACAAGATTAGGATTTTTGTCTTTAAATATTAATAGTCAGGGAAAATGAAAAATTAGTGAGGTAAAAGTCAGGGAATTTGAAAAATGAAGTTTTGCGGCCACGCTGGTTAACCGATGATTATTATTATTATTATTAATATACTATTAAGAAGTAAGCGTAACTCACTCGGTTCTAGTCTAGTTATACTGTCGGGGATCAAGAATTTATATGAGAAAAGTGAGAAAGGGAAGTGTAAGAGGAGGTATAAATTTTATTCCACACCCGACCGGAAAACCCGCCTTTTGCCCCTGATAAGCGGGGCGAAAGTAGCATATTTTTCCTGAAAACTAGTTTAGCGGGGCAAAAGTAAAGTCAGCGGGGCGAAAGTAAAATTAGCGGGGCGAAAGTAAAATTAACGGGGCGAAAGTAAAATTAGCGGGGCGAAAGTAAAATTAGCGGGGCGAAAGTAAAATTTAGCGGGGCAAAAGTAAAATTTAGCGGGGCAAAAGTAATTTTTTTCCAACAAATTGAGAAATTTCGAAAACTTTTTTTGAATTTTCAAAAAATCTCTTTAAAATTTTTTAAGAAAATCTAACAGAATGTGAATTTGTTTCGACCCCGCTTTTCAGGACCAAAAAGTGGCCTTTCAGTCGAGAGTGGAATAAAATACTGTATGCTACACGAGGCAAAAGTAGATTTTTCCCCTTGTTGCATACTGTCCTATTAGATAAATCTAGAATTCCCGTGTGGCTTATTCGAGCAGCACGTTCGTTCCTCAACACTGCTCTGACACAGGTAGCTGATCAATCTCTCTAGCAATCATCCCAGGTGAAGAGCTTCACGAAGTCATCATATGTCATAGATCACACAAACATACGTAGACTGACTGATAATCCCACTAATCACATCCACATAATAAGATCCATATTCTCTGCTCTAGTCAGATCCACAAAGTAAAGCTCTCCACGAGGGCCCATTATTAGCCATGATCGTTTCAGGCGTCTCTCACTCTACTGACACTCTTCATCATGAATTTGACGGGCAGCTCGCCTCCAACTCGCCTCCGACTTGCCTACAACTCCCCTTCGATTCGCCTCTGGCTTGTACAGCAAACTTCACACGCGTGTGGAACTACCTACTTTCCGCACTTGTAGCAAAATATACTATTATAGGCTATGATATATCTTTTCTCACTTTCCTAAGTAACTATTAAAATTGTTGTTTTAATTTTCAATAAACTGGATAGTTGGAAAAGTTCGTAGGAAATTTTTATCAATAAAGTAGTCTTCCTATAACTACTCATTTTTTCCAGTGTTCGACTTATTTTATTTAGTAGGAAAATTGTTTATGTAATAGGAAAATGATGTCAAGAATTTTTCTTAGAATTGTCATGGACAAAATATATAAATTGCCTGAAATTTTGATATCTTAATTCTATAAGAATCCTAATATCATCAGGTATGTTCGACGAAGAAGGTGTAGATCTCGAAACAGTGAAGGTACGTGGGTTAGCTTTCGCAGATGACAAGATTGTTATGGCAGAATCAATCGAGGACTTGCAAAGAATGTTGAATAAACTTAATACAAGCATGAAGAACATGGGCCTCAAAATAAACGTAAATAAAACAAAAATCATGGTGTTTAAAGGAAAAACTGAGAAAACAATGTGCAACATTATCCTAAATGATGAGAGATTAGAACAAGTTGACATCTGGTTCATCATCAAGTTGATATCTGGGTAGCCTATTCACTAGTGACGGAAAAATAGATGGGGAGTTAGATAGGCGCATAAATAAGGTTAAGCGGGTTATCGGTAGAGCAGGGTCCATGCTCAGAAATAAAAACATATCAAAAAAAGATAAAATGGCCATACATAATTCTATATTTGTACCGACTGTACTATGCGGTAGCGAGACATGGACCTGTCAAGAAAAGGACAAAAGTAAAATTAACGCAATTGGCATGAAACCTCTGCGCACAATATGCGGGAAAACACTGATGGACAAAGTCCGAAACGAGATAATCCTCAAAGAATGTGGTGCAAAAGAGACAATAGTTGACACATGGGAAAGAAATCAGTTAAGATGGTTCGGTCATCTTGAAAGAATGAAAGATGAACGACTGACCAAACAAGTGTATAAAGGTAAAGTAAATGGCAGAATGCCCAGAGGTAGACCGCCGAAAGAATGGTTAGAATCTGTGAATGAGACACAAAGCCGAAGAGACATAAGAAGCAATAGAAACACGAGAGCTTGCATGAAAAAATGCATGGACGTGAAGGAAGCTAGAGTAGTATGCCAGAACAGAAAAGTGTGGCGACAAATAGTTTGTAAACAGAGTGACAATAGAGTGAATGACGCCTGAAACAAAGACCTTGGATAATAATGGGCCCAAGTGGGGAACCACACATAACAATTTTGTGAGGCTCTTCACTTAGGGTGATCGCTAGAGAGATTGATCAGCAACCTGGGTCGGTGCAGTGTTGCGGAACGAACGTGTTATTTAAATAAATAACACGAAAATTCTAGATCAATCTAAAAAATCTATACCTAACACCTACATACCTATCTACCTTATACCTATATACCCACCTACACACTACTATTTTCCAACCGAGCAAGTCACGCCTACCCCGAAAGGGAAATGGCTTAACGGTATAATAATAAAAAAATGTAAATATTGTAGATACTTACGAGGATTTATACTTTGCATTGGTTAAATTTCTCAAAAAATCAATTACATAAGCAGGGCCCATATGAAAAATATACAACACTAAAGTATGGCGCAAATAACTTGACCTCGGTCGAGCTTCTGGGTACCAAAGTACATTTCTGCAAGGATGCTCTCTCGAGCATTTCGTCACTACCTTGCAATATTCGCGATAAGTGGTTGGATTCACTGAACTTGACGTGCAGTGAAATATGTGCATTTGCGTAGGATTTCGGACAGCATAAAGTGCTGATGCTAAAATAGTTGATACTACCATATCTACTGGTATAAAATCTTGCAGATAATTAGGATTAGCCTGAAAACTGAATTGTTACATTTTATTATGTTTTCCTTCACCAATCATTGTTTGCAACTTTAAAAGAATTTTTGTAGAAAATTCAAATATATTTCAAATAGAGTATCTTCTAAAATGAATAATTACATTAAATAAAAGATTTGGTAATAAATAATCTAATATGTAAATACTTTTAAGTAATATTTTATAATTAACAAAATTTGTGTTCAACAAAAGATTTGTTGAAAGTACCAAATTTCTGTTGGGACAACAAGGTGGCCGTAGGTCAGGGAAGATCTTGAAATCAGGAAAAAGTCAGGGATTTTGAAAAAAATCTTGCAAAAGTTAGGATTCTATGTTAAAAATGTTACCCGCCACCCTTATAATATTCTTGTTCGTAATTTATTTGCCTCGTATTTCTACTTCTTTTTTTCAGCAAATTCAATAATTTTGTTAAAAATTCTTCTTTTTGGGTTGAAAATTCTACTATTTTGGTAGAAAATTAACTTTTTTGTTGAAATTCAAATTTTGGTGTTGAAAATTCAACTGAAATCTTTTTTGGTAAAAAATTCAACTATTTTTCTTAATTCGTTCTTTCGGTTTGAAAATTCATCTATTTTGGAAGAAATTTCATCTTTTCTGGTTAAAACTGCAACGCTTTGGTTAAATATTCTTCATTATTCGTTATACATTATTCGTTAAGAATTCTTTTTTTTTATTGAAAATTTATTACTTGGTTGAAGGTTAAATCACTTTGTTAAAAAATAATTTTTTGGTTAAATATTCATCATTTTAGTTGACAACTCAACTGGTTTGTACAAAAGTCGTCTTTTTCGTAGAAAGTTTATTTTTTGAACTGCAAATTTAACTATTTCATTTTAAGATTCATCATTTTAGTTGAAATTTCAACTCCTTGGTTAAAAGTTAAACTACGTCGTTGAAAGCTAATTTTTTTTGGTTGAAAATCAATTTTTTAAACTGAAAATGTAAATTTTACCAGTTTTTTGTCGGAAATGAATCTTTTTTAGTTAAAAATTCGTCTTTTTGGATAGAAAACGAATCTTCTTGGTTTGAAATTCCGATGTTCGGGTTGAAAGTTCAACTCTTTTACAGAAAATGCGTCTTTTAGCTTGAAAGTTCAATAATTTGAATGAAATTTTTTTTCTTTATTGACTGAACAAATTTTATTTGAAGGAAATTTGTCTTTTTAGTTGGAAAATTCCACTACTTTGTTAAAAACTTATTTTTTTGGTTAAAGATTTATCATTTTAGTTGAAAATTCATCTCTGGTTGAAAATTAAACTATTTTGTTGAAAATTCGTCTTTTTGTTAGAAAATATATATATGCGAGTTGACAGTTCTACTGTTTTGTAGAAAATTCGTATTTTTTGTTAAAAATTGGTCTTTTTGGTTAAAAGTTGAATTACTTCGTTAAAAATTAATTTTTTCGGTTGAAGATTCATAATTTTAGTCGAGCATTCATCTCTTTGGTTGAAAAATTTGACTATTTTATTTTAAATTCTTTTTTTTTCTACTGAAAATGTAACTTTCCCATTTTCAATTGAAAATTTATCTTTTTTAGTTGAAAATTCTTTTTTTCTGGTAGAAAATTAATCTGCATGGTTGAAAACTCGTCTTTTTTGCTAAGAATTCACATTTTCCGGTAGAAAAATACATTATTTGGTTGAAAATTTAACTATTTTGTTGAAAACAGAATTTTTTTTAAATTCAACTCTGGTTGAAAATTGAACTATCTTGTTGAGCATTCTTTTTTTTTTGTCAAATAATCCTTTATTATATTTTTTGTTGAAAATTCATCTTTTTGGGTTGAAAAATTATTTTTTTTTGCTTGAAGTTTAATCCTTTTTGTTTAAGAATTCGATTATTTGATTGAAAATCAATTTTTTTAGGAATTAGGAATTTAGGATTTCATTATTTGGTTAATAATTCCACTATTTTGTTGAAAATTCAAGTATTTTGTTGAAAAGTCATCTTTTTTTGGTCGAAAATTCAACTGTTTTGTTGAATATTATTTTTTCCTTTTGGTTGAAAATTCATATTTGTAGGTTGGAAATTCGTCCTTTTGGATTGAACCTTTATCTTTTATGGTAGAAAAGGCACCTTTTTTGATGGCTGAATAAGTAAATAAATTAGAAATTATTAAATTTGAATTGGTTTTATTCCGTTTATAAAAGAGATTCTATATTATAATTGTTACAAGATTAAAATTCTGGTCTTTGAATATTAAGGTCAGCGAACATGAAAAATGGTTCGGGGAAAACTCAAGAAAAAGTGAGGGAGTTTTGAAAATGAAGTTTTTCGGCCACCCTGGTCCCTGGACAACTATATAATGTTCGTTCTACTTAAATCAAACCTTTCTCTCAGTTTTTCATTCACGAATACATTCTGGCTGCAAGTTGGTTCGAAGATTTTAATATCAGAGTCTACTTTGTTCGTATAATAGAGCAAAAAAAGCTAGTTGCGTAATAAGAGAGAGTTGTCATTATATGATGTATGTCAAGGAAATTGCAGTTATTTCGCATAATTTTAGTTTGCAGACGTGATGTGATACAATGCCGCAAACTATTATTAGCATATCTGTATGCTAGCTTTAATTGTATTGTTAAGATTATGAAAAAAAAACTGTTAAAGATAAGAAAAAAGATAGAAATTTCAGTAGTGTTGAATTTTTTCTTAAAAATACTCGATTCTACAGCTTTCATAGTTTTGATAGTAATTAAACTTACGTGCGAAATAAACCTTTGGAAACTCCTGCTATAAATCCGCAGGCTCCACTATTAACATTGTCTATCCATCCTGCAATTGGTTCTTTCCACGAGTTTAGAACAATACCTGGTCTTACAATAGACAATGAAAGTCCTTCCTTTTCCCTAGACATCAAATGTTCAGCCATTTGTTTTGTGAAGGTGTAGGTGTTTGGATGATTTCCAATTAATTCAAAAGTCCTATTTTCAATTTCCTCCTTCGATAAGTTCTTTGTCTAGAAAAAGTATGTAGAAAACAAAGAAAACTCATTATTATGTATAGAAGAATAAAAACTAGTTAGAAAAAATTTCTCTTACAATTACTTTCATAAAATATTTCAAAATATTGGACGCAAATAGACGCCCAAAATTCGGAATTTTCAACGTTGAATATTTCAGTTGTACAAATGTACAATTTCAAAATTTTTTGCTTAAGTTGAGCTAATTTTATTTTGAATTATATAAAATTTTAGATGTTGAAATTTTGAACACTTCAATTTCGAATATTTCAATTTTTAAGGTTTCTATGACTCAAGTTTTTTAAAAGTATTCTTCAAATTAAAACAATTTCAAGTTAGTGTATTATTTGATTTTTTTTCTCGATTGATTGGTGAAGTTTATTACCAAAAAATTAGTCAAAGTAGGCGAAATGCGTATAGAAAAAAAGGTTCCGCAGCCTATTTAATATATTATTTAAAATCCTGTCTTTTCCGATCCGATCTTAGCCGTTTCAGCCCGGGGCTACGAAATCCTAAAACGAGGGAAAATGTGCCTCAGTTAGGAATCGAACCAAGGTGTGTTCAACTTTGAAATTTTTCATTTTGAATTTTTTTTATTTAAAGTTTTCAAAAAGTTTTAAATAGAAATTTTGCAATATTTGTTGTTTCATATTTGTCCGCTTGGACACATGAAATATTGTTTGAAGCTCCTCGTTCGATCACCGAAGTTAAGCAGCGATTATCTCCTTTTAAAATAAAAGGTCAAAGCATCGAGAACTGTAATTTGGTGATTGTGAATTATCTTTTGTTAAAACTCCTTCGGCTTTACCGAACACAATCTCATCACGTATCTCATACTTCGCACTCGAAACGTGGAGATTTAAAGAAATCCGCGATAGTCAGTTTTCACATAAAAACAATACCTTCTCATTATGATGAGAATATAATAATAATAATGACAGCCTCGGTGGCTCAGGAGGTTAAGCGCTCGAACTTCACGTTAGAGGTTCGGCGTTCGATCCCTGAGACGTTACCTCTGGAAAATTTTCTATGTACTTTTACCGAGGTTCTGGTGATTCGGATCCCACCTTTAATTGTAGGTCCCCCCAGCATACACTTGACTGTGACGCAGTCCGTGGATGGTGGGGTATAATAAAACCAGGCTTTAACCAATATGTGAAATTAGGGATACTGCTCTTTTCAGATCAGTGGATTGCATTACAAAAATGAGTCCGTGACTGATGAAATATGCTGGGACATCCTCGTGCAGACTATTACAAAAAAATCCAACTCTTAACAAAAATGCCTTTGACATATTAGGCTGTAACCGTCTTAAGCATAAAAGAAAAATGAACTTCCTCATTCTCTTGTATTTAATTGTGTTCAACATGGAAAATTTTCAAATTAAAAAATTCGTATTCTCTCTAAATTTGACTCAGTGAAAAGATTGTCACAAATTTGCTTTAGCGAATTTTTTGCATTAATTAAATGAGAGTAAGAAGGTTATCGGTAGAGCAGGGTCCACGCTCAGGAATAAAAACATCAAATAAAGCTAAAATGGCCGCACATAATTCTATATTTGTACCGACTGTGCTATACGGCAGCGAGACATGGACCTGTCAAGAAAAGGATAAGAGTAAAATGAACGGACATGTTGAAAGAATGAAAGATGAACGACTAACGAAACAAGTGTATAAATGTAAAGTAAATGGCAGTATGTCCAGAGGCAGACCGCGGAAAGAATGGTTAGAATGTGTGAATGAGACCTTAATCCGAAAAGATATAAGAAGCCATAGAAACAGGAGAACTTGCATGAAAAAATGCATGGACGTGCAGGAAGCTAGAGAAGTATGCCAGGACAGAAAAGTGTGGCGACAAATAGTTTATAAAAAGAATGTGAGTAGAGTGAATGACGCCTGAAACAAAAGACCTTGTATACTAATGGGCCCGAGTGGGGACCTCACATGACCACCTTGTGAGGCTCTTCACTTTGGGTGATCGCTAGAGAGATTGATCAACAACCTGGGTCGGAGCAGTGTTGCGGAACGAACGTGTTATTTAAATAAATAACACGAAAATTCTAGATCAATCTAAAAAATCTATACCTTTTTCCCCACATTACTATTTTCCAAACCGAGCGAGTCACGCCTACCCCGAAAGGGAAATGGCTTAATGGTATAATAATAAAAACATATCGGAAGGTTCGAACCCCTGAATACTGCTGATTCACCAGCTTCTAAACGTAAACCGAGATTGCGTCGCGCGTGTGTGTGTGTGCGGGCCACGTACAGGCGATCCTAGTTCCCAATTCCTAGATTTGTCGGGCCAGCCTGCAAGTTTTCTGGAATTTGCTCCCAATCATTCGTATTATGTTTGTAATTATTAACGAAATAAAAGTAATAAAATGTTTTAGAATTTTCACATCGAGTTTCTCAATTCTTTCTCAAAGTTCGCAGATTATTTGCGAAAATCCATTAAGATCGGATGAATTTTTTCGTAACCGAGACCTAGCTACCAGTTCGTGACTTTTTTAGGGACAAATGTTACCCTAATTATACAACTGACCTTATTGATGAATTCAGTTGGATCGATGCTTATGGGATACAGCTTCTCCTCTATAATTGGTTTACGATCCTTGGTACAATTAGCATAAGCTGTAGATAAATGAACCATAGTTTGGATCTTCATCATCTCCTTGGCCAGATTCAATACATTCCGAGCACCAATCAAATTGATCTTGATGGCCAGGTCAAGATGGGCAGCAAATGATATGTAAGCAGCTGAATGAAATACATGAGTGCACGTAGAAATCAACAAATCTTTATATGAAGCCGAAATTCCAAGTCCTTCAACAGTGATATCTCCTGGAATTATCTCGACTATTTGAAATCTTTCTGGTTTTACATCTGCAAACAACTAAAGAAAGAGAGAAAAAATAGAACCCAAATTATAAAAAGTTCTTAATAGTGGTAGTCCAGTGTTTGGGGGCCGTGTAAAAATTACGTAAAGTTTTGGGGGGGAGTCAACTATTTTCCTATACTGTCTTACATTGGCGGCTACGTGATCAAAAACATCTCTTACATAAGATCTTTTCAAGTGCGTGAATCACTAAAAAATGAAAGTTCAGCAGATTTTATTGTAAACAGTTGTTGTCAGCGCAATTACTGTAATGCCTAGTATACATGAATAAGGGGTCATCCGCAAATAAAGTAAGGTATTTTTCTGAAATTTCAACCTCCCTCCCTCCATATAAGATACCGTGAGATTTTCTCAGGGGGGGGGGGGGGGGGGGGGGGTGGGGGGAGATTTTGTAAGCTTAGGAACCAAGTATATACATAAAATTCAAATTCTTTTAAGTAAATAAACGTGGAACCTTGATGAAATTAGTTTCAGAAAATAAAATGTGTTAATTGCAGTATGTGTTTAATTTTACAAACGCACAATTTTATTATTTCTTCAGTTCCTAAAATGTTGCGTAGTCTGGCACACTTTGTGTAGTCCGAATTAAAAAGTGTGTATTCCGAAATCAAAAAGTGTGCAACGGAAAATTATGTAATGATTTTTTTAAGCAAAATATCCAGTTTTCGAACCTAATATGTCAAAAGTATTAAAAATGAACTTCAATCTTTATTTAAACTATTATACTTTAGTTTGTAAATTATCAAAATTCCTAGTTTCTTATCGCAGACTGCACAGTCTTTCCTCTTTTTCTCTTTTTTCACTTAGATGCGAATTGAATTAATAGAACCCAATAAGAAAGTCCAACTATTCTTGGTTGATAGTTCATTATTTTAGGTTAAAAAGTCTACTATTAAATTTTTGGTCAAGAAATTCTCTTTTTTGCTTGGAAATTCAATTAATTTGTTAAAAATTCGTATTTTAGGCTTGAAAATTCAACAATTTGATTAAAAATTTTGTCCTTTCTTGACTAAAAAATTTTAACTGGTTGAAAATTCAACTATTTTGTTAAACATTCGTCTTTTTTTTAAATCAATTTCTTCTTGTAGAAATTTCATCTTATTTGGTTAATAATGCCACTGTCCGGTTAAAAATTAATCAGTTTCGGTTGAAAATTAACTTTGTGTAAAAATGCAACTGTTTCGTTGAAAATAAATCTGTTTTAGTTGAAGATTCTCGTATTTTTTTTTTGAAAGTTCGTCTTTTTTGGTTAAATTCAACTGTCTTTAATTTCAAAAGAAAATATTTTTTAGTTGAAATATCAACTATTACATTTTTAGTTGAAAATTTATCTTTTTTAATTTAAAAAATCAACTATTTGGTTGAAAATTAATGTAATGTAATTTATGTTATGTAATCTGTTGAAAATTCGTATTTTCTAGAAGAAAATTAATTTTCTTGATTGAAAATTTAACTATTTGGTTAAAAATGTATATATATATATGATTAAAGATTCGTCCTTTCTGGTAGAAAATTGATCTTCTTGGTTGCAAATACATCTTTTCGTTTGAAAGTTCACCTTGTTGTAAAAAGCTCCCTTTTTGGTTTGAAATTTCAATATTTTTGATAAAAATTTGTTTCTTTATTGATTTAAAAATCCTTCTCAGTTGAAAAATTAACTGTCGTTGAAAATTCGTCCTTTTGATTTGAAAATGCATTTCTTTTGGTGATCTTTTTTGGTTAAAAATGCAACTGTTTGATTGGAAATGAATCTGTTTTGGCTAGTATTTTCTTGAAAATGTGTGCTTTCTGGTTCATTTCAACTGTTTTTATTTAAAATGATAATGTTTGCTTGGTTAAAATATCAACTATTACAATTTTTGTTAAGAATTCATCTTGTTTGGTTAAAAATTCATCTACTTGGTTGAACTTTGTTAATTCATAAAAAACAGTAAGATTTCACCAAACTCGTCATACGCAATTTTTGGTTGGCCCCTAAATAAATTCACGAACAAATATAAGATAAGAAAAATCTTCAATTTTCAGTTTCAAAGAAAAATAAAATTTCCTTTTTACGTCTGGAAAAACTTAAAGTTTATTAATTTAAGGTAAGAGAATCTCAGAAACACGATATCTTCCAGCCTAATAAGATGAAGTTTTTCGGAGGTTCTCTCAGCTTAAATTTAGGAACTTCAATTTTTAAGATTTGCCATTGAAGACTTGGCAATATTTATCGAGTATAATAGAATATAATGCAATTTTGCATGCTTTTTTTTAAATATTTCAATTTTGAAAATTTATTAAATTTTATAGATTTCCAATTGAAAATTCTTCAATTATGAACGATATAAATAACAGCTTTAATTTATTTTTTAGAAATTCTTATAATTTTTTACATATGTAACATGTGTTTTCTTATATAAACAAGGAATGGTAACTCAGGTGTCTCGGGTAATTAAGTAACTAAATAGTATTTAATAAGACGTGGCCGAAAATATTTGAAAAATTACGTAATATAAGTGGGGTGGGGGTAACCCATTTTGTTGTAACTTGTTACATGGGAGAGGGGAGGGGTAAAAATTTGGCAAAAAATGTGTTAGGTAAATCATGAATGGCCCCTCATATGCATTGTTTAATTCAGCAATAGGCCAATTTGTAAGTTTTGAATTTAAAATGCTATTCTTGTAATCTTCCATGTTATATGTTTAAAATGTACAAATTGGATATGGAACATTTCAATTGATAATTTTTAAGTTTTGATCATGTTTTTTTTAAATTCAAAAGCTCTTAGTTAAAAATTATACTTGTCGAATTACGCTGTTGTGCAAAAATACATTTTTAAATTACATGTTCAATAATTAATCATTATGCTTATTAAAAAAGACACTCACTGGAGATGAAAGAATTTCTTTAACTCTGTCAGATGGATCTTGGCCACATTTATTTCTCACTAAGCAATACACTTTTTTCGGTCCTGGACAGGTTTTTAAAATACGTTCTAATAAAATTCCTCCGATAAATCCTGTAACGCCAGTTAAAAATATAGTTGAATCTTCCAAAAGTTCATTTATTGAATTTGGTTTCATTTCGATCAAGACTGTTGGAAAATTTTCAATTCTGACTTATTATGGTTGGATGGTTATGGATTGACTGATGGATGTTCAGGTCAAGTGTGTCGAAGAACGAATATGACCTATTTAAAATTTTGCTTCCCGAAGCAAATTCCATTTGAATCTTACTTCTTATATTCTCTGAATCGAATTCGTAATCATGATAACTTATTATTCTGTAATATGAGGAAAAACAACACCATATAACTGTTATTTGATACTAAAACATATCGGAGAAAGATGGTGAAAAATTGAAGTACGTCTTACCAAGAATGAAATTTTGTATTGAAATACTGTTCAATTATGTTAAAAAAATATATTTTTAATTCTAATTGAAAATGTTGGTAGAAAAAATTGTACATGCAATAGGGTGGTCTAAAACTGCATTGGAAATTTTTTTCTCGAATTTTCATGCATATCCATCCAAATTTGTTTGAATCCAAGAAAAAATAATTACTTTTTTTGTTTGAAAAAAAAATTATCTCTAGAATCCCATGAAGTTTAACATGTATTTCACATAAAAATTTTTTTTTGTATTTAGAATCCTCAATATTAGTTGTATCGAGTTGACCCTCAACATTTCTCTTCGCAATTAGCCATAGAATACGACTCAAAAATTACTTTTTGTATTTCACCCCCAAAGGGTCCCAAAAAAATCCCATAAGTGAAAGATTGGGTTTCGCGAGTTTTTGGCGATAATTATTTTTTTTTGCGGTTTAATTTAGTACAAATTGTTTCTAATACATAAAATATTACTTTATACTGATAATTAGATGTTTACATAAATATAATTACCAATTTATTATTGTTTATAGTCATTTTCTCTTAGAATAGAGTTAGAAGTCGCGGTATTTTCTGAATATTTCAACTTGCTTTCAACTTTTTAGTTAGAGTGAGGCAATAATTTATTCAAATTAACAAATATGATTGTTTCAACAATGTATCATAAATAACAATATTCTCTTATAGTAATGCTTGAAAGTTGGGTTTTTTTTCTGAACTTTTCCACTTTTTGTCCACTTTTCAATTAGAGTAAGGTAATAATTGATTCAAGTGAATAAACATAATTCTTTAAACAATTTATCATTATTTTTAATTATATTCTGTTTGAATATAGCTAGCAAGTTGCGCTTTTTCTGAAATTTTCAACTTTTTGTCCACTATTCACTTCGAGCGAGGTAATAAATAATGCAATTGAACAAAAATAATTGTTTTAACCAATCATATTTATTTATAACTATTTTCTCATACAGTAATACTGGATAGTTGCATTTTTTTCTGAAATTTCTAACTTTTTGTACACTTTTCACTTAGTGAGATAATAATTAATGCAAGGTAACAAACATAATTGTTTAAAAAACCTATTATTGTTTATATCTTCTACTAGATTAATGCTAGAAAGTTAGGTTTTTTCTTAAATGTTCAGCTTTTCGTTGACATTTTAGTTTTGGAAAAAAATAATAAATGAACATTAATAAGAATAATAATTAAAACAATAAATTTTTTTTCGGAATGAAGTATTTTTACTCTTTTGCTAATGTTAAAAAAATATTAATTTAAACAAAAAGGCTCTCAGTAAACTGTTTCAAGGAAAAGTTACATTCAATATATGATCCATATAGAAAATTTGAAGAATATTTCAAATATCCGGTTCTATTTCAGAAAAATATATTCTCAAAAAGAAAGAGATTGTTTAAAAAATAATTCTGTTTAATGTTTATTTCCTATTTGTGCATAACTAAAAAGCCAAAGCAATGTGAAGAATTCCAGAAAAAAACCGCAACTTTCTAGCATCACAATAAGAGAACATAGTCTTAAACAATAATAAATTGTTTAAACAATTGTTTGTTGAAATGAATTAATTATTACCTCACTTTCAGTGAAAAGTGGACAAAAACTTGAAAATTTCAGAAAAAACTGCAACTTTCCAGCATTATTCAAAGAGAATATTATTAAAAATAATAATAAGCATCATAATAATAAGCAAGCTGGAAAATTCAGAAAAAGCCGCGACTTTCTATCTCCATTCTAAGATAAAATTGCTATAAACTATAATAAATTGTGTTAAGTATTTATTAAAAAATCTAATTATCAGTAGAAAGTAATATAATAAGGACCTCTAAATATCATTTTAAAAAAACGCATTTATTTTTGTGTGGATTCGAACTAATTGGGGGGGGGGGGATATGCATGAAAATGCGAAATAAATTGGACCACCCTAATGTGCAATCTAAATAATTTAAGGTGAAAAAGTGAACATGTCCCACGAAAATAACATTTTCTACTGAAAAGGGTGTCTTCGGCACTCCGCAGTAGAAAATATACTTTTTGGTGAGACATGAGTTCACTTGTCCAGTTGAACTTGAATTTCTATAGGGAAAGCATGCTCGAATATGGTGGTGCAGAAATTAGACTCTCGACTTTTCGTGATCGACATTTCTTTCTTTTTTTAACGTTAACCCGTGCCCCCGAGTTTTTGAAACTAACATGGGGTTTTAAATGGGAAAAGCTCGGTTTTCGAAAAAATGGGAAAAATTCAGGCTAAAGACGGTATTTTTTGAAATTTTTTCAATATGAATAATTTTTAATTGATAAGTGAAAGGTTTCCGAGTATTTTAAAAATAATTTTTAATTGTTTAATTGATCATTATTTGTTTACACAATTTTTTCCCCTGTAAGTCGTAAAAAGTTATTATCTTTCGGGGTAAATGATGTAAAGTTGATGAATGTCAAGAGTAGTACTTCTTTTTTAACATATTTGGTAATTATTTAAACAATTTTCATTTCTCCAAACCATTTTTTCTCCTTAAAAGCCTAAAAAATTATTATTTTCTGGAATTGATGACACAATTAACCAATTTTTAAAGGAATATATTTTTTAAAGATACTTGGTAATTACTTAAACAATTTGCATTTGTTTAAACAATTTTTTCCCTGTAATATTTTTTTTCTTAAGGATATTTATCAATTTTTAGTATGAATTAGTAGTCTTTGGCATGAATTTGATAGAAAACTGCTATTTTTCATTTTTCGGGGCATTTTCCAGGCACAATAAAAACATATTGGGGGGGGGGGGGTCAGAATACAAAATTATTGGGCAGAATTTATTCCTTGAAAATGCATATATTCATTAAGAGGTGTCTATACTTTCATTCACAAAAAGCTTATAACAAGTACTACTTTTTTCCATTTTTTCGATAACCGAGCTTTTTCCATTCAAAACTTCACGTTAATTTCAAACGCCCGGGGCATGGGTTAACAGGGAACGGATTTTCTTTTTCTGGAAAACCAACGAATTGAGGAGGATCGATCACCAAAAATCGAAAGTCGAACTTTTGCAGGTATAAATTTGAAGAACCCCATTCTCTAAATTATTAATTTAAATATTTATAAAAACAGAAATTTTCACGAGATTTTAAAAATTGTTCTGAGAAATTCATGCATTGTTCAAGAAAAAAAGTTTGGTTCAAATTATTATGAAAATATATATTAAAAATTTTACTGCGATTAACATTCTTTTTTTTCACAAATTTTGTAAAAGCAAAAATATTAATTTCAGTCCGTAAATCCAAATAATGTTTAATAATCGAAATTATTCGTCATTTTGGTTGAGATTCCATAATCTTCACTTTCAGTTCGAATAGTTTATGCTCACTGGATAAAGGGCCTTTGGAAGTTAGAAAGTAATAACATACTTTTTCGTTAGATGGCACCTGTTGAATTAAAAAATACGAATAAGTTAATTGCCATATTCATTGAGAAAAATGTTTTAAAAGTGTCAAGGTAAAAATTATTAAAAAGCAACTAACTTTTTACATAAATGAATTTTTTTTACAACTGAATCAAAATAATAACGTCTAACGTTCAGTTTTCAGATTAAACCAGTAAAACTGTATAATTTCAAATTGAAAACGCGTCAAATTAAATAGTTTTGAAACAAATCGAACAATTTATAATTTAATAATTATAAATAAACATTCATGAAACTAAAACTTAAAGAGCATTCGAATTAAAAATTCTACTCTTGTTAAAAATTCGTCTTTTCGGTATGAAAATGCGTCCCTTTTGGTAGAAATCGAATTATCTTGTTTAAAAATGCAACAGGTTGGTTGAAAATTAATAAATATTTTTAATTCAAAAGTATAACCTTTCTTGGTTGAAATACCTATTAACTAGTACCTTTTTCGTTGAGAATTAATCTTTTTTGGTTAAAAATTCAACTACTTCGTTAAAAGTTGAACTACTTTGTTAGGAATTCTGGTTTTTTAATTAACTTTTTTTTATTAAACTCTAAACATTTTCAGAGATATAAAAAAAGCGTTGGAACCCTAAATGAAAGAAAATTTTGTGCTTTATATCAGGTTTGTTTCGTCAGTTTTGGAAAATTCACAGAAATTTCAGTCATGTTTCACTTATTTTCCAGTAGAAAAAGTTTCTGCGTTCAGCAAATATGGACTCTTGAATGTTTTCAGGTTTCAATTTTTTAAGAGTTATTTAATAAATTGACTCTACAGCGGGATCACAATCCGTCCCCTTTTTCCCACTGTTTCCCTTAAATGTGAAAAATCTCCTGAAACACTTTAAATCGAGAATTTTTACCTAATTTGTCCCTTTTCTCCCCTTTTACAGGGGTTAAATTCATTTTTCAAAAATCATAAACAGAAATTCTAGACATCAAAAATCAAGTTACTTTTCAAGAGATTCTTTTTGATATCAATTTCAAATATTTCCCAAACGATTACGCTAACGATTCAATGCAGCAACTAATACCGAAAGATAAACCAATTCTGTATGTATAGTTGCAAAGCAAAAGCATCTCTCTAGAGGTAAGAAGCTTTACATATAAAAATTATCAAAAAACAGGGAAAATAAGGAGATTTTTCACTAAAAAATTCGAATAAATTATTTTAAATAAAATTAATCTGGGTACTGATATTAAATTCAAATTGAAACGCTTCATATTCCTAACATTTATGTAAAAATATTGCATCTTCAACAAAATAGGTGAATTTTTTGCCAAATAGTTGAATCTTCAACCAAAAAGATTAATTTTCTACCAAAAAGGACAAATTTTCAAAGTAATGAATTTTCAGCTAAAATGATTAATCTGTAATAAAGAACAAGAATTCTTAACCCATTAACGACGAAAAACTCCGATTTTTTAATTCGTTTTCAAGCCTCATTATTATAATTAAGGAGTGGGAATTTTTGAACGAAACCCCTGTTCCCTACTATTTTCGGGTATGCTCTTTCAGAATCTGAGCTCAAAATTAAAATATCTCCTCTGGAAAATTAAATTTGGCGGCTTTTATGTCAAAAAATTTCAAGTGAGCCCCCTTGCCACTCACTATTTGGGGTGCTTGATTCTATTGAGTCCTCTTGCGACCCCAAAAACCTATGTACGGACAATTTCATCCCGTTCAAAAATTTTACCGCCATTTTGGATCCTCCATCTTGAATTTCGAAAATCTGACACTAGATTCGGATTCAGCGATCCCAAAAACCTATGAACGGACAATTTCATCCATTTAAAAACATTTTTCAAAATTTTGGCCACCATTTTTGATCCTCCATCTTGAAATTCGAAAATCTGACACCAGATTCAGATTCAGCGACCCCAAAAACCTATGGACGGACAATTTCATCCAGTTACAAAACTTTTTTTAAATTTTGACCGCCATTTTGGATCCGTTATCTTGAATTTCGAAAATCTGAGGCTAGATTCGGATTCAGCGACCCTAAAAACCTATGTACAGCCACTTTCACCAATATTCGTTGGAATCTGAGTGAAGCGTCCACAAACCAATATTTTTTCATAATTTTCAAGTGAAAAATCATTATTTTGAAAATGGTAACGACTTTTATGATGAAAACCAAAAGTATACTGTCAAACTAAACGATTTTTTTAATAATGATTTTTAGAAATGAGGCTTGAAAATGAATAAAAAAACCGGAGTTCTTCGTCGTTAATGGGTTAGCAAAGTAGATCAACTTTTAACGAAGCAGTTGAATTTTCAACCAAAAAAGATTAATTGTCAACGAAAAATACAATAGTTTATATTTCAACCAAAAAGAGGAATTCTTAACGAAAAATGTAATACATAGTTGACTTTTCAAAGAAAAAAATTTTAATTTTGAATTAAAAACAGTTAATTATTTTCAACCAAACTGTTGAATTTTTAAACAAAAAAGATTGTATTTCTACTGAAAGGGATGCATTTTCAAACCGAAAAGACGAAACTTCTACAAAACAGTTAAATTTTCAACCCGTAAATATGAGTTTTGAACCAAAAACTTGATTTGTAACCAAATAGTTGAAGTTTCTAACGAAATAGTTGAATTTTCAACCAACCCAAAAAGACCAATTTACAAGAAAATAGTTACATTTTCAACCAAAGAGGTGAATTTTAAAAAAGTAATTCAACTTTGAGCCTAGTATTTTAATTTTTAACCAAAAAATATGAATTCTTATCGAAAAATGTAATAGTTGATATTTAAACCAAAAAAGTTTTTAATTTTAAATTAAGAACAGTTGAATTTATCGACACAAAAAAACACGAATCTTAAAGAAAATAGTCGAATTTTCAACCTGTAAATATGATTTTTTAACAAATAAGTTAATTTGCAATCAAATAGTTTTTTTTTGTACGAAAATATTTGAATGTTTAACGGAAAAGGATGTCTTTTTCACAAAATTCTTGAATTTTCAACAAAAAAATTATTAGAGAGGAATAGAGGAAAGACTGAATTCTGCGAGAAATAGATAGCAATTTTGGTCCATTTTCAATCATTTTAAGATATGTAATAAAATACGTAAAACGGCATAACAAAGAAAAGTATGTTAGCTGTGCTTGTAAAAACAAATTTTGCAAAATCGAAAATAATGTATAGCTAAACCAGCGAAATTTTTATTTTATTAATTATTTTATTATATTATTTATTTATTAGTATATATTATTATATTTATTTTATTATTTTTTATTATTGTTTTTATCTTTGATCTAGCTACAAATATTGTTAGAAATGAAACCAACGATATTGGTCAAATGTTTAAAGCAGGGATTTGCACCAGAATTTATTGCGAGTATTATTATTAATGAATCACATAAATAAATTGTTAAAACAATGATATTATGTAGCTGATGAAATATTGTTAATATTAGGAAGCTTTTAATTGAACAGATCAAAGATTTCTAGTTAAATAATATAATCATATGCTATCATTTCCAATGCTCTAAATTAAAACAAATCCTCGCTTTCAATTCACATTAATAAAAATGTTAAAAATAAAACATGTTCCTTTTTAAATTCAGTACAATATTGAAGATAACAATTTTCCCCCTTTCATCTGAATGTTAAAAATACCAAAATTGCCCCCTGTCCACTCAATAAAAATGTTAAGAAAAAAAATGGCCTCTTGCAATTCAGAAAAATAATTAATAAACTGAATTTTATCCCTTCCAACTGAATGAAAATGTTCAAAAGAGAAAAAGTGCCTCTTCCAGTTTAGAAAAACTTGAAAAACAATATTTCTTTCCTTCCAACTCGTTAAAAATGTTAAAAATAAAAAATTATCCTTTTCCAATTCAGAAAAAAATTGAAAATAAAAAGTTTTCCCCTTCAACTCAATAAAAATGCTAAAAAGAAAAGATGACCTCTTTCAATTCAGAAAAATACCAAAATTTCGTCGAGAAAAATTAAAAATTCTTTTTTTAAATTCAATATAAATTTTAAAAAGAAAAAAATGGCTTCTTCCAATTCAGAAAAAAGTAAATAACCAAAATTTCATCCCTTCCAACTCAATTGTAAAATTTAAACGTTTTTATATACATTAATCCTTCTGATTTGAACTATTTTAATTCAAAGTTGTCTCAAATTAATAATTGTTCAATTGTTATTTATAACTCAGAATTAAGCACTTTAACTTACAGACTAAAAAATGTTTTAAATGGAAGAATTTTTATTTTAACCTTCAATAACTTCAAAACCTTAATCTAGCAGTCTGACATGTTAATGATTCGAGGCTTTCTATTTAAAACAATTTGCCTTCAAATTGTTTAGTTTTGATTAAAAGGCAATTTAAGTATTACTTATTATTAAAAAAAATTATTTCTGTTAAAATAATTCAATATTTGAATAGGATTTCAAATTGAATAAAAGCGTTTAATTATGAATCTATTAACTTGAAATTATTTTAAAATTGAAAATAGTGCATAAAGTTTCAATCGGACATTGAAATTTGTTTAACTTTTAATGTTTTAAAATTGAAACAGTTCAATTTTCAACGTTAAAATCTGTAAATTGTTTAATTTTGAACAAATTCAGAATCGATTTGTAAAATCAATTATTGTTTAATTTAAAATTTTTGAACTACAGTTCAGTTTTAAAAATCATGAATTAATTTATATTTATAGTTGATAAATTTGAAACCTTTTTTATCAAAAATTGTCAAATTCAAACGCTTTTAATTTTGTATTGTTTGAGTCTTTAAAACTGAATTTGAAGATCTTTAAAATGAAAATGTAGGCTTAAAAATCAACACCTAAAATGGAAAATTTGTAAAGCAAAAGATTTTAGAATTACGCATTCTAAACTGATTTATTTTTAATTGCATTGTATCATGTGGTTTGAAATTTTTGAAAATATTCCCGGTCATTTCCGGGTCCAGTGGCCACCCTGAGATTATAAGGGCCTATTTGAAGTGAAAATAAGTGGAATTAATAGCAGCACTAGATTTTGAACTTTTGTAATTTTTAAAAAACTTGGAATGAAACTTATTTCGTTTCTCCATATTTTCTCCTAACCAGAAATTTGTACTTTAAGTTTCGATTTTGTATGACACCTGAAATCCATGACGTCACATAGCCAATTCAAAGATATGCAAATTCTTGAATCGAGGTCACAGTTGGCTGTTTCGAATACAAAAATTACTTTATTCAAATATATTTTAGTTTTATTGATTTGATTTTTCAGTATTTTTCTATTTGAACTACTATTTTTTCCGTGTATTATCTTGTACAGCCAGGTCTATAATGACGGCGCTAACATTCCAAAAATAAATAGACTCTCGGTCGTTTCACTTCGCTAATCTCTTCGTCTTATACATATATGAAAATCGACCAAGGTGATGTAATTGTAGTTCTGTGATTCTAATCGTATAAAATGCATCAAGAGACTCAAGCGTGCAGAAAAATGTTTGCTAAACTTACAGGATTTTCAGTGAAAATAGGGACAGCACAGCTTTTCTGTAAAGCTTATCGAGTTTTCGGCAGAGTTTACAGAATTTTCAATAACTTTATAAATTTATGGATACTTTCTGTAAAATTTAAGACTTATTTATTAGAGTTTACAGTTTAAAAATGTCAGCTTAACAGAAAAGTTCAGTAAATTTTACAGAAAATATCCGTAAATTTATAAAATTACTGAAAATTCAGTTAACTCTGCAGAAAATTCGGTAATTTTTGCAGAAAAGCTATGCTGTCCCCATTTTAACGGAAAATACTGCAATAGAAATACTATAATCCATACTTCACACATATTTTCATCATTCACACACGTTCACTTTTATGGTTGATTTTCCATTTTAAAACCATTCAAACAAATTATAAAGGTGGATATCTCGAACAGGAGATAATATATTTTTCAATCTTCGGATAGTGGTGAAAAAAATATAATAAAAGAGGAAAAAGTAAATCAAGAATTTCGACCCATTCAAAAATTCAAACAGAAGTAGTAAATACACGAAACAGTAAATGCCTTTACTTTTTGTGTTTTTTTATTCTTTAGGTTTTAATTTTTGCTTGGAATTCAATTATTTTATGTAGGTTAATTTATTCTGTGAGTTATAGAATTTTTAATTTCCTTTCCAATTTATTTTATTGAGAATGAGCCCGTCAGAAGGTGTAATATATAATTGATCGTGGCTCCTTGCCATATCTCTGCAGGCTAACGCGTACAGGAGCACCAATATGGGGGGGGGGGGGGGGGATTGTAGTATTCTAAATCTATGTGAAAAATAGATGCATTTAATGGAGATTTAAATATGATACTTGTTTTGAGATATTTTTTATTGTGACAAATAAAAAAAAGAGATTGTGACGAGATTTACCTTCTGGGGATTTATTTTTGAGTAAATTGCTATTTATGGTAAATCAATTGTCCTTAAAACTTCTTTTAATTATATGCTCCTTGACTCACTAAATTTAAATCAGTCAAATTTACTGATTCAAGTTATTATAGAGCGAGAAAAGGGAAATAAGAAGCATCAGTATAATTCGATATAAGGAACTGATATATCATTTAACGACCTTTTAAATTCGAATTAGTAAAATTTCACTGGGAATCAGCGATGTACTTCAACCATTGAAAATGTACTGAAAAATCAGTGATTGTTCTCTGAGAAATCCAAGAGATATTTCACTGAAATTACAGTAGATTTTCTTGATTTCACAATAGAAAAAGTTACTGATGTTTCAGAAGTATCAAAAATGTTTCAGTAAGTTTTTCTATTTGTAAATTAGTAAAAATTTATTAAAAAATTAATGAAATGTTAGTCTAAAATCAGTTTTTATTAAAATTTGTATTTCTAAATTTATAAATGAATTCTATCTGAGTTTACTAAAGTTCCAGTGGAGAGTACTGAAAATTCCAGTTTTCTTTGTACTGAAAAATCACTGTTTCAATTAGAACTCTACTCATCTGATTTACTGCTATATTTAAATAATAAATAAATATAAATTATATATATATATATAGTATATTTAAAATTTTTTAATTTAATTAAGAATATTGATTATAATGGAATCAAAATTTAAGCGCATTTAAATTGTACGGTGTTATGTTTGTTTAAGGATGTGTCCAAAGCTTTAATTAAAAATTGAAATCTTTCAAATTGCTAAAAAAAAATTTTTTAATTTAGCGCGATATTTTCAAAAAATATAAGAAGCATTATTTCTGACTGAAGCTATTTTCAAGATGAAAAATATGCTTACTCTTACATTATAAATCCAAATATTTTAACTAAAAACCGGTAGCAACATAGTAAAAACTAAAATGTAGTTTTTACCACATTTCCGAGTTCTAAGTAAACCGCAACAATATGAAATCCCTCATTTTTTGTGTAAAAAATATTATCATCAGAAGAAAAATTTTTGATGATTACTTTTACAAGAAAAATTATCATAATATTTGTTTTATGACAGAAAGGATGCACTTAAAAAAAAAATAAGAATGTGAAGTTTTGTGTTAACAAAAATTGAGTAAAATATGCTAAACTAAGTTAATCTTTATTTTATATTAATTTTATAATGAAATGTGACAATTATTAATTAAATTGATGCAAATACAATAAATTACATTTGCCTTCCGCGGATTTTCAATTTCCACAATACTTTTATAATATTATACCCCAAAGAATATAATTTTTAACTAGATAGATTGATTTCATATCTATTTGTTATTATAACTAGCGTCAACGATCTCGTGCTACGAGCGCGGGTAGTTTTTTGGTTTGAAAGCAAAAATAATAAACTGATTCAAATTTTTCATAAGATTAAAAACAAATATTTCAAATTTAATTTTTTTGGATAAAAAATCATCCCAAAGTTTTCCCATGAATCTTAATAAAAAAAATTTATCTCTTGAAACCTTTCGAAATTCTTAAAAAGATTCTAAATTTTTTCAGAAATCTTCAAACATCTACATTTTGTTTTGCATTTCTTGAAATCTCTTCAAATTTTAAATTATTTTTGAACCTTTTCAAAACTTTTATACCTTCTAAATATCTTTTAAAATAAAATTCTACACAATTAAAAAAATTGCCTTAAAATCTTCGAAATGCTTTTTCCACCATTTTGAAAATCTTTTTAAATATTCTCTTAAAATTATTTTTATTTAATAAAAAAATAATTTTTAATTATCCAGAGAATCTTAAGAAAATTTTTTATTCTCTTGAAACCTTTCAAAATTCTTAAATAGCTTCCATATGTTTTGTTTGAAATGTTCAAAAATCTACATTTTTTTTGAAATTTTTTCAAATTTTGAATTTTTCTTGAATCTTTTTAAAACTTTTAAAGTTATCTTAAGCTTACTGGATTTTTTGTTAAATTTTTTATTCTTGTACTATTGAACATTTTGCTTTAAAATCTTCTAAATTCTACATGCTTTTTCGAAATTTTAAGAAATCATTTGAAATGTTTTGAAATCTTTTTCAATTTTCTCTTAAAATTAAATTTTTTTAATACAAAATAATTTGAAATTTTCCCAAGAATATTAAGTGCATTTTTTATTGTTTTAAAACCTTTCAAAATGTTTGAAAAACTTTTTTGTAATTCTTCAAAAATCTACATTTTGTTTAAAATTGTTTGAAATCTTCTCAGAATTGAAATTGTTTTCGATCTTTTTACAACTTCAAAATATTTTTTAAAATAATTCAACGAAATTTTTTATATCTTCAAAACTTAAAATTAATCTTTTAAAATAAAACATAAATTATTTAAAATTTTTCCATAAATCTTAATGTCGGTACCGGTAATTCATTTGTTTGCCTACTCTGACACTTCTACAATTAAAACTTTTTTTTTCTCATCTCTTTGAAAGTGTGAAAAAGTTTACAAATTATAATAGCGTGGTAGCAAAACGTTAAGAACAGAAGTCTTTCCGAATTAAAAAAAATCATTTACAATTAAAATTTTCTTCTTTATCAAAAATGTTTAGAAACATTCAGAAATAAATGTTATCATGAAATAAAATTACTTATTTGGAAAGTTTGATTTACTAAATTAATGGTGCAGAAAATTCGTAATCTTTATTCATAGATAAATATACATACATATAATCTGATTCAATATGGTCGAAGGCAAGTTATGTATATTAGGGTGGTCCAAACACACTTTTTGTATAGATAGCAATGACCCCCCCCCCCCCCCGCTCCCATTTGATTCCAAATCCGAAAAAATGCCGTCTTTTTCAAATTTTGATTTTAACAGAGGTGCCGGTTTTTAATTACTTTTTTTAGTTTTTGGAATAATTTTCAGGGTTTGGGAAAATATTACGGGAAAGTCGACCTTTTGAGCACCTTATTCTCGTTTTGTTTTACTAAAAATTATTTCTATTGGCCTAGTGGAATATTCATCAACATTGGTTAATTAATTTTCAATTATTTAAACAAATTCCATTTGTTCATAAAATGTTTTTTTTTTAATTCGTCGAACTGGCAGTTTATTATAATTTGGTCATTTTTCTATTAATATTAAAACTTCTGATTGTTGAAAACAATAATTTTTTATATTTCTGAATTGTTTCAACAATTAATTTTCTATTTATTGTTTAAGCAGTTGTAAAATATTTGAAAATACATTTATGTCAATTAACGTTAATAAACTGTCAGTTCGACGAATTTTTGGAAAAAAACATTTTTTAAACAAGTGGAATTTGGTTATATAATTAAAAATTAATGAACAAATTTTGATATATATTCCACTAGACCTGCAGTAATAACTTTTATTAAAAAAAAACGAATTTTCAAAAGAAATTATTTAAACGAATGGAATTTGTTTAAAAAATTAAAAATTAATCAACCAATGCTGGTAAATATTCCACTAAACAAATGGTAATAATTTTTAATAACAAAAATAATTTCCCAAACAAAAATTATTTAAACAAATTCCATTTGTTTGAAAAATTTGAAAATTAATTATCGAATGTTAATAAATATTCCACTAGACTTAAATTAATTATTAATTTATTTTTATTATTTATTATTATTTATTTATTATTATTATTATTATTAATTCTACTAGACACTTAAAATTAATCAACCAATGCTGATAAATATTCCACTAAACAAATTGTAATAATTTTTAATAACAAAAATAATTTTCAAAACAAAAATTATTTAAACAAATTCCATTTGTTTAAATAATTGAAAATTAATTAACGAATGTTAATAAATATTCCACTAGACGAATAGTAATAATTTATAATAAAAAAACGAATTTCCGAAGAAAAATTATTTAAGCAAATGAAATTTGTTTAAATAATTGAAAATTAATTAACCAATGTTGATAAATATCCCACTAGACCAATAAAAATAATTTTTAGTAAAAAAACACGAGAATAAAGTGCTCAAAACGTCGATTTCATTAAGAATTGACAGTTTTGGTTTTAAGGGTAGTTTTTTCTCAATAAGCATCTATACCACCTGTAAGCAGTAAGCATCTAAATCAAAATTTTAAAAAATAGGTAATTTCTTTTTTCGGATTTGGAATCAAATGGGGGGAGGGGGGTTGCTGCACACTAACATGAAAAAAAATTTTGCCATGCATTTTTGGACCACCCTAATGTACCTATATAATCCTTCTCTCATTTTTAAAACATGTGGTCAAAATGTTAAAAACAGAACTGTTGCCTTCATTATTAAAAAAAATTATTTACAATTAAAATGTTCTCTTCTAGAAATAAATTTTTGCAATTAAAATTCCTTATTTAGAAATTGTAGTTTGCAAAAGTCCAGAAAATTCATGATTTTTAGGAGTGAACATAACTTACAATTAGTGTAATATGACCAAAAGAATATGAACAGAGTGTTATTCTCATTTTTTAAAAGTTTATAGCAAAAAGAACTAACTGAAAAGAGCCACTAAAAGTCATCTTTACTCAGTGTCGCAACCAATCAGGTTTTCGACAATAATACATGCTTGATCTCGTCAATACAATTTTTTAAGAAACTATTTATTTTTTAAGTTTATTTGTTGATTTATTTTTAAGGTTATATAAATATAATTTTCCTACGATTCTTGAAAAAATTCAAAAAGATTTTTGAAGATTTAAGATAAGTAGAATCAAAGTGACAACAAAAAGGTTATTTTCAACCAAAAACCGTTGAACTCATCAAAAAAGACTAATTTTCAACCAGTTGCATTTTTCACACAAAAAGATTACATTTTTAGCAAGACACGAATTTTTTACAAAACAGTTTAATTTGTTAACCTGAAAATATAAATTCTCAACAAAAAAGATAAATTTTTAACCAAATATATGTATTTTCTACCAAGAATTTTCGACTCAAAAAGATAAATTCTGAACCAGAAATGGAATAGTTACATTTTCATTGATAAGATATTAATTTTCACTAAAAAAAAACGAATTTTCAACCAAATACAGGTAGGTCAGTTTTCGACCAAAGAAATAAATCGTTGACCAAGAAAATGAATTTTGAACAAATTAGTTCAACTTTCAACCAAGTGCAATTGAATATTAAACACAAAAAGATGAATTGTCAACAAAAAATGTAATACTTCATATTTCAACTAAAAGATATTTTAATTATATATCAAAAAAAGTTGAATTCTACCAAAAACCACGAATTTTCATTTAAAAAGTTAAATCCTCAACCAAAACAGACTAATTTTCAACTAAACAATTTCATTATTAGACAAAAAATGATGAATTTTCTATAAAAAGCGAGGAGTTTTTAAACTAAAAAGATGAATATCACTTCAAGAGTTGAATATTATCAACCACGAAAAAGTTTTCAGCCAAGAAAGAAAAAAATTACAAGCAAAGAGATTAATTTTTAACTAAAATGATGAATCATTAACCACGAAAAGAAATTTTTAACGCAGCAGTTCAATTTTAAACCAAGTAGTCATATCAACAAAAACAAAAGAATAAAATTTTTGTATTCTTTTGAAACTTTTAAAAATTCATAAAAAGCTTCTAAATTGTTTGTTCGAAATCTTCAAAAATCGACATTTTTTTGAAATTTTTTCAAGTTTCAAATTCATCATGAATCGTTTCAAAACTTTTAAAGACCTCTTAAACTTACTGTATTTTTTGTTACTTTTGTAATCTTGAACTATTTAAAAATTTTGCTTTAAAGTGTTCTACACTCTTTTTCGAAATTTTAGGAAATCATTTAAAATGTTTTGAAAGCTTCTCAAGATATAATTATTTTCGACTCTTTTCGAATCTGTTCAAAACTTCTAAATCCTCTAATTTAAAAAAAAATCTAAATGTTTCCCTGCTACCTTAAGAAACTTTTTTTATTCTCTTGAAACCTTTCAAAATTCTTGAAAAGCTTCTAAACTTTTGGTTTTTAATCTTTAAAATCTATATTTAAAAAAATGGTTAAGTTTTAAGTTATTTTTGAATCTTTAAAAAAATGTTAAAGACCTCTTAAACTTACTGGAATTACCTTTTCGAAATTTTAGAATATCATATGAAATTTTTTTTAAATCTTCTCAAGATTTAAATTATATTTGAATCCTTTCAAAACTTCTAAATCGTCAAAATATATTTCAAAATAATTCAGTTTTCCTAAAAAATTTGTATATCCTGCAATTTCAAGAAACTTGCCTTAAAATCTTCCAGATTCTTTTCCGACATTATTTGAAATCTTTTAAACTTAAAATTAATCTTTTAACATAAAACCTATACATCATTTTAAATTTCCCCAGAAATCTTATATTGTCGCTTTACCGGTAACTTTTTGCTTGCGGTACCGGCAAACCGGTAAACCAGATTTCTAAGATTTCAAAAGATTTTACACAGCTTAAAAATATTTTTATGATTTCAAATGAATGCAAGGATTTCAGAAAGATTTTACGAATATTTGAAAGATTTCATAAAAATTTTATAAAGATTTCAAAAGAATACAAGAATTCCAAAGATTTCAAAAAGGGTACAGTACACCAGATTTCAAAGATTTCAAAACATTTCAAAGATTTTAAACGATTTCAAATATTCCAACGATTTCAAACGAATACGAAAGATTTCACAAATATTTCAAAGATGTTAAACTATTTCAAAAGGTTTCAACAAATTTGAGAAAATTTCAAAAGTTTTTAATGATTTCAAACGGACACAAAAGATTCCACAAACAAAGGTTAAAAGAAGCTTTCACAAATATTTCATAAAAAATTCACAAAGATTTCAATAATTTTAAAGTTTTTAAGGATTTCAAATATTTTACAAAAATACCAAAAGATTTCACAGAAATTTTAAAAATTTTCAAATATTTTAAGTGCTTTAAGAGATTTCAACGAATTCACAAAGATTTCAAGTATTTGAAAGAAGTCTTATGTTCGCAAAAAATTAGGAATTTGTTTATTTATGGTTCTACAATCTTTAAAAATTGATGTCCAATAAAAAATGAAATAACTCAATTTTTACATCTATAAAAAACAGCTTTGCCAACGGCGATACCACGCTGAAAACACCAGTTCTCGTAAGATCACTGAAGTTAAGCATTGTTGGGCGCGGTTAGTACTTGGATGGGTAACCGTTCAGGAATACCTGCGTGCTGTTGGCCCGTCTTGGGTGTGGTGGGCTCACATTGGTAGTAAATATCCACCTAGAAACTCTACCCGAATCGGGTAGTGAGGCACTGAACTTTCGAGTTCGAACTGCTAATCTATGTATGTATGTATAAAAAACAGTTTTTTCATTATTTGATGTAAAAAGGGAGACCTGGAAAAACTTGACTTCTCGACCTGAAAAACCTGGAAAAGACCTTGAATTTCATTCCTAAGAATCGCTGGACACCCTGATAATTAAAAGTTGATGCAAGAATATAAAAGATTCCTTGGTTCGAGACGAATCGATTGACCTATAATATTAATATATTTTATTAAAGCGTAAGGAAGTTATGGTAATTTATATATTTTGAAAATCGATTTTTATAGTAAAAATTTTCTCATTCTCATAATTTAAAGTTGATGCGAGAATAGAAAAGTTTGGTTGATTGAAGACGAATAGATTGACCTATAACATTGATACATTTTATTGAAGAGTAAGGAAGCTATGGTAATGCATGATATTTGAAAACACGATTTTCTATAGTAAAACTTTTTTCACTCACATAAATCAAAATTGATGCAAGAACGGAAAGGTTCCTTGATTCGATGCAAATCGGTTGACCTATAATATTAATACACTTTAATGAAGAGTAAGGAAGTTATGCTCATTTATAATATTTGAATCATCTGTTTCAAACAGAACAACTTTTTTCATCGACATAAATGAAATTTTATGTATGAATAGAAAAGACGTTTTGATCATAAATTTTCGAATAGAATCATCATCACCCTTCCCTTTTCCAGCTCGAAAAATTATCATTTCGAATACAAAATTGGATTTGTCTGATTTGTCTTTGTATTTGAAAATGTTTTGTATTATTTT
>CAKNYM010050477.1:80213-91238 GCA_932195095.1 Andricus curvator | reverse complement strand
AGAGCTAGTTTTAATATTATATACAAATAGATACATATAAAACAAATTATAAGAACTTTGTTTTTGTCCCTAGGAATTAACCTGAGTGAGACAGCAATGCCAGCCACCACGAATCTCTCAAAACACACCCCTAAATATTGGCCAAGCCTAGGGGGTGGTTTCCACTATATTCGCTCTAAATTTGAACCCCTAGTGACATTTCCTTGCGCCTCGGTGCCGGACCTGGAGGGATTTCTCTGTTGGCAGTTGCCCCAAGATGGCGGACTCGGCTGGCATGCGACGGGCGCGAGCTGAAAAGTGCAAAAATCGCGAGTACTCCCCAATTCTGTGTTAAACCACTCGTGTCTGCTCGTGTCCGCGGTGACCGGAGACGGAGACAGTCTCGTGGAAGCGGAAGGCTCACTTGTACTTAAAAGGTAACTTGCAAAATATCCTTTCCCTCATACGTTTTCTCCTTCCTAAGCCGCGCCTATCCTCCTATATGCTCCACGCACGATAGGCTTGTCCCGCGCCGCATCGCACCTTCCTCCCTTTCTTCCTTTCATCCCATGTATTCTGTCTGCAAATTAATTATCACCAATTTCGAGACACCCCAACCTCCCTTCACTCTCGTCTCCATCGCTAAAATCCCATTTTTTTGCGTGTCGTCTCTCCCTCTCTGGCAAATGTGCAAAAGCCGCAAGTCGAGCAGAAATCTGTCTGCTAGAGATGCCCCGGACTTCATCTCGATTGATAAAAAAAATTTTCAAGGGAAACTAATTGGATGAAAAGTTAAAAAGAATGTAGGTGTCGTATCGTAGTAAAGATGAGTGTGGGCGGATCCACGTTCTCAATGGTCGCTAACACTTGGTTAATTCAATAATTTTATTAACTCGTCGATATTCATCCGTGTCATATGCGGCATCTGTCCATTACTCCTTAAACCAGATTTCCTGCTCTGCAAGTCTGTGGGGCCTGTTGCGGCTTCCCAGGGGCCTTCTTAAGGGTTAACGACCCTAAAAAAAATCTTTCCTCATTTGATCCCGTTCGAAGAGCAGTGAACATTTTTTTCCTTATATTGTGAAAAAATTGAAAGAAATTAATATGGATGATAATCTTCACTTTTTTAGTTCAATTTCTTTGGACACCTTCTGCTATGTACTATTTAATTGTTAATACAATTTTATTATACTTTCTGGGAAGGCAGCAGTTTTTTCATTTATCCCTTGGCCGTGTTTTCAGTTTTTTGAGAAACTTCAGATTATGACTAGTGCTGTATTTTGCAGTCAATTAATTGTTTAACAAATGCCAAACGAACAAAAACTGTTGAATCAGCTAATGGTTAATCGAATAACAAATAGCGATTAAATTTTTTACGATCGCGATCGTAAAAAAATCTTTGGTCGTTTATTTGTTTTAGCTAAATATTCGATTAACTATTGGCTAATTTGGGACGACTGAAAAATCCCGAGAAATAAAATTCCCGACACTGTAAAATTCCTGAATTGGGAAATTCGCGAATAATAAAATTCAGAATAATAAACTTTCCGAATAATAAAATTCCTGAATTTGTAAATTCTCGAATAATAAAATTCCCGATTTGGAAAATTCCCGAATAATAAAAATCCCGACAAAAAATTGCGAAATTTAAACATTAAAAATTTGTTCATAAATATTATTTATTGATTAAAAATACAACAATCAAATATTTAAAAAATATATATAGTTTCAATGTTTAAAGTTTCTAAAATTATTGTTTGAATTTAAAACAGCATTAAGTAAAAAAAATATTGATTCAGTAATATATTTTCTTCAATTATTTTTGTTTTAAATCAAACAATAATTTTAGAAACTTTAAACATTAAAAATTATTTTTTTAAATAAAAATATTTGATTATTATATTTTTAATCAATAAATAATTTTTTTTTTTTTAATTCATTGTTTAAATTCGGGAATTTTATAATTCGGCAATTTTCTGTCTGAAATTTTATTATTCGGCAAATTTCAAATTCTATAATGTTTTAAACTGTCAGGAATTTTATTACTCGGAAATTTTCCAATTCGTGAATTTTATTTTTTTTAATATTTCCAATTCGGGAATTTTAAAGTACCGGGAATTTTATTTTTCTGGATTTTTCAGTCGTCCCGCTAATTTAACCGTTTTTGTTCGATTGGCATTTGTTAAAAGAATAATTGGTTGAAGCACAACAGCACTAATTTTAAGATAAGTCGAAGATTCTTTTCAAATTCTGGAAGATTTTTAGTTCTTTTGAAACAAAAAAAAACTTATTTTTTATAAACTTTTTAGTTATATTTGACACTATGCGTGAAGCAAATTTTTTTACATTTTCTTTAATATACAAATTTTGGAAAATTGCCAAAAAAACAAGATGTTTTAAACTTGAGTCTTATTTTCACATGTTTAAAATTCAATTTTATTTCTAGAGAAAGTCAATAAATAAAATAGATAATAGACCTTAGTTTTGGAAATTTTTAAAATATGTTACTTTAGTTCAGAACTGTTTTATTTGTAAATACTTTCTGGGAAATTAAGCTCAGCTTAGAAAATCTCATAAAAGTTTTAAGTTAAAAATTTTTTATTTTTTAAGAAGCTTAAAATTGGCTTAATTGAAAAAATATACCCACGTTTTTAAGTTTATGATTTTTTTACTAGTTTTTAAAACGTATCCAATTTTCTGTGAAAAAAATTGAGTAATATTTCATACTATGTGAATAAGAATTTGTTAAAAGCTTGTTCTTTGATTCTCATTTTTCTCAAAGAAGCCAAAAAAACGTTTTTAAATATAAATTGAGTCAAACTTTAGATTAAACGCAGAAAACACATTACAATTTTTTTTTAATGTTTCAAATATATTTTAAAATGTTTAAATTTCAAATGTTGCCTTGAATTCAAGAATATTTGTCTGTATATATACCATTAAACCATTTCCCTTTCAGGGTAGGCGTGACACTACCCGATTCGGGTAGTGTTTCTAGGTTTTTTCTTGTAGTTATAAATAACTACAAGTGTGGGCTCACCACACCCACGATGTGCCAACAGCACTCATGTCAGTATTCTTGAATGGTCACCCATCCAAGTACTAACCGCGTCCAACGCTGCTTAACTTCAGTGATCTGACGAGAACTGGGGTTTTCAGCGTGGTATGGCCGTTGGCCTGTAACTAAAAGTAAAATGGTTTTTTGCGATTTAATCAAAATAATTTGCGTCGAATTCATTGGGATTATTTTTATGATTAAAAACGAATACGAAGCCGTAAAAAATACGTAACGCCTTTGGGGGTTACACGGTCAGAAAAAACGTTATGTTTTTTTTAACGGCCCCTGACATGTTTAATCAAATATCAGATTAATATTCCTTCGATTTTAAACAACACTTTTTATCGAAGTATTATCGCTTTTCAATATATTTTATTTCCGAAAAATTGGATTATAAGAAGAAAATACAAAATATAAGAAATTTATGATTGACGGTAATCAGAAATTGCAGTTTTCTTTGACAGTCATTGCAAATTGAGCTGTTTTAATACATTTGGCAATTTTGAATTGAATTGAAACGTAAGTTAAAATTCCAGCTGCAATTTCCATTGCAGCTGGAATTCGTAATTTTTGTTGAAAACAGCAATTCTAATGAAATTGCAATTTATCAATCTGATTGCATGTGCTATTTACAATTGCTATTAAACATAGAAAATCATGGACTTTTTACCCTAAATTTTAATCTACGATGGGTAATAAAATATTAAGAGCAATTAAATCATATTTACCAGTTGACAAACCTTGAAAAAATTTAAAAACGATTTACAATAAAATTATGGTTGATTGGAATTTTTGAATTCATAATATATACTCCAGTGACAATTGTTTCTGAAAATTCCACTACTTATTGCAATTATGGGCATTCCCAATGATGCAATTACAAATTCTAATTACAATTAACAATACTAATCTAAATTCTACTTGCAGATATCAATGATAGCTACAATTTTGATCCCAATTGTGGAAAATTTGTTTGCAATTTCAATAGCAATTTTATTTAAAAGATTTTGGCAAAATTGCACTTGCAATTGCAACTACAAGTTTAAGAATGTTTTCATTCATACCGACTGTGGTAAATGGATAATCTTCGTTCTTTCCTCATGGCGCTGCAAAATCGATGTGGGGAGTAAAAAAGAGGGTGTGTGTGCACATGGACAATGACATCCTGTGCATTGCTGTGCATGAACCCCCGAGTGGAAGCAGGAGGGAAAATGGGAAATGGGAAACTTTGAAAGAATGTGGCAATAGAGGAATGAGACTCACTCATTTGCCGTTCCTCTTCCAGATTTCTTTCACTTTATTGTTTCTCTGGATTTTCTGTGGATCTTGGAAAATAGTCGAGACCCGGAATCCCTCTATGCAAAATCGATAAAATCTTGCTTCCTTTTTCGACGCCAAAGAGAAGAGTCACTTTGTAGTCGCGGTAGTTTATCCCGCAAAGATTGACTTAAAGCCGATGCCCCCTTCTCTCCTGAAATAAACGGTATGTTGCAGGAGAATTCAGCTCTAAACTTGTAAAGTATGTACTTCGTCAGTATAATAGATATTATGTTGTTCACACGGAGAAAAATGGATGTTTACCTGTATCATCTAGATATTTAGTATGAGCCTTGTAATACTATCGGGGATTAAAATTCATATGGTAAAAGTAAGTCAAAGATGTGTAGGGGAAGGGATAAATTTTAGATCAATTTAAAAGTCGCATGTTACTTATTCAAATAACATACTCACCCCACTCACCCCGCAACACCGCTCCGACACGGGCTGAGCAATCACTCCAGGTGGAGAGATTCACAAAGCCATCTTACATCATAGTTCACACGTAAACACACAAACTGACTTATAAACCCATAGGAAGATCAATACGCTATACCTCAACCATATCCACTAAGCAAAACTCTTCTCGAGGGCCCATTAGTATCCAAGATCATTCGTTTCAGGCGTATATCACTCCACTGACCCTCTTCGTCACACAGTTCTTAACCATTTCTCTCCACACATCCCTATTTTGTCATACAGCTCTTGCTTCCTCTACATCCATACATCTGTTCATGCAAGCTCTTGTGTTTCTGTGGCTCCTTATAAATCATGTCGTTGTAGTGTCTTATTCACACATTCCTTCCACTCCTTCCTCGGACTGCCTCTGGGTACGTTGCCGTTCACTTTAATTAAATACCCTTGTTTCGTCAATCGTTCTCCATTAATTCTCTCAACATGACCAAAACATCTCAACAAATCTCTTTCACTCTTGTTAAACAGCGTTTCCTCTACACCACATTCTTTGAGAATCCTCTCATTACTGATACTGTCCACTAGCGTTTTACCGCATACATTACGCAGGAATTGCATGCCAACCGCGTTAACTTTACTCCTGTTCTTTTCTTAGTATGTTACTTAAAAAAGTGGTGTCGGTCTCACTATCGTAGAGCATAGTGGGTGCAAGTACAGAGTTATATATTGCAATTTTAGTTTTATTTGTCATAATTTTGCTTTCTCAGAGAGGAAGGTTTGTATTGACGTAAATTATCAAATCTGCTGTTTTGACATATTTCGATATAGTTTGACCCCAGGATCTCGAAAAGAGCTGATCATAAAATTTAGAAGAATTATAGCTCCGACTGATATCCAGGTCTGACAGAATTTTGAGCTAGATCAGCCATTCATAAGTTTTTTAAGTTTGGAGATTTCAAAAAAAAAGTATCTTATTTATAAGAGAGCAACTTTTTTGATATTCAGAACACAACAATTGATGCAATTTCTGTTTTAAAATACGCGTCAGAAGAGTAATTATGAAATAACAAATTTCGCTGAAACCGATAAATAAATCTTTGGCTGAAATTAAGCACTAACAGCATGGGTTGAAATACTTAAAGCATGAAAAAGTTAGGTTTTAATAGGTGAAGAAGATTAAACTTCTGGTATCATGATTTGTTTATATAAACGTTTTAAATATATTAAGATTAATTAAATATTGCGCCGTCACATTTGGGTATGACGCCGTGCCGCGGTGCGCCCTATGTATTTCAGCAGGGAGTAAGAGTTCATAACTGCTTTTGCCACATACTATACTTTGATTAATAAGAAAACCTGATGTAAAAACAAAGTATTATTTTAGGGCTAATTTCAGGACCACTGGTGGGAATCCAGATTCATTTGTTTCACATTGAAAATATCAGCATGAAGTCATCTTATTCAAAAACAGGACACGAAAAAAATGGTACCGTAAAAAAAGAGATCTCTAATTTTAACAGTGTAAATTAGTCTTGAAAATGTCTGGAGTAATTTTTCTTCGTTACATTACACTTTCCAGAATGTTTATATTATACAATTTTTATTTTACAACGTTCAAATTCTTTAAATAAACGGCAGTAATATGACGGTCACCGTACCCCAGTGTATGGGGTACGCTGGCTGAAATGCAACATCCATCAATTAATTAAATGTAAAATAAGGACGTAATTGAAAAGCGGTACATCAAAATCGCATTTTAATCATAATTTATAGGGCATTTAAGTAAAAGCGCGTCACCATACACCACCCTCCCTTATCTACTGCATTTGTTCGCGTCTTTGAAACGCAAAGATGGACCTATTGTTGAAACTTTTATGACCTATAGGTACCGATTTATGAAGTTGCAAAGAAATATTTTATTCTGTTTATATATGAGAAAAACTTTGTTTATATTCAAAATACAATAATACTATATCTAGTGTATTTGTTTGTATCTTTGAGACGCATCGATCGACATATTTTTGAACCTTTTATAACCCACCAGTACCGATTTATGAAGTTTCAAAAAAATTGGTGTATTCTGTTTAGAGATAAACTTCGTTCATATTAGGAGTACTATAGTACTGTATCTGACATGTTTATGGGAGTCTTCGAGACAAGTTGAATGACCCATTGACGAACCTTCCACACAGAAAAAATTTATCCGTCAAGAAGTCACGAACTTGTAGCTAGGTCTCGGATACGAGATAAAAAAATAAAACATTACATCCTTATTTCTATGAGAAATATATGGATAAATTTCAAAGTTTCTTACGAACAGTTCGAATTTCCTACGAACAGTTCCTGAAAATTTCAGACTGAAATATAAAGAGGAAAAATTTTATTTGTGCGATTTAATTTTATATTAATTTATTAAATTCGCAACTCAGAAGATTCGAACCCTCAAAGACTGCTGACTCACCAGTTTCTAAACATAAACCAGGAGTGCGTAAACACGCACAGCCATCGAGGCCAAACAAAATAGGTATTATAAAACTTCTAGCCACTCATCCGACGAGCTCGAGGCACACATATGAGCGCACACACGCACCGCGCGTTTGCGAGAGTGTGTGTGTGGGCCACGTACAGGCGAACTTAGTTTCTAGTTCCCAGATTTGTCGGGCAAGCTCGTGAGTGCTCTGAGAATCTTTTTTCAATCACTCGTAATATTTTTGTAATTATTCACGTAAAAAAGAAGTGATGAACCGTTTTAGAATTTTCACATCGAGTTCGTCAATCTTTCTCAAAGTTCGCAGGTTATTTACGAAAATACATAAATATCCGATGAATTTTGCTCATATCCGAGACCTAGCTACTAGTTCGTGACTTTTTTACGGATAAATTTTTTCCGTGCATGAACTCTTATGATCTAGCAATACCGTTTTGTAAATTAAACAAATATATTGTTTATCATCTTGATATGAGGAAAACTTTTTTAATATTGGGAATACAGCAGTAATGTATATTACTATTGCCGTTCTATTTCAAAGGAATCGAAAACGAAATGAATATATAATACATATGTACACTAACCCGAAGAGACATAAGAAGCCATAGAAACACGAGAGCTTGCAGGAAAAAGTGCAAGGACGTGAAGGAAGCTAGAATAGTATGCCAGGACAGAAAAGTGTGGCGACAAATAGTTTGTAAACAGAGTGACAATAGAGTGAATGATGCCTGAAAGAATGACCTTGGATACTAATGGGCCCAAGTGGGGAACCACACATAACAATTTGGTGAGGCTCTTCACTTGGGGTGATCGCTAGAGAGATTGATCAGCAACCTGGGCCGGGGCAGTGTTGCGGAACGAACGTGTCATTTAAATAAATAACACGAGAATTCTAGATCATTCTAAAATATCCATACCCTACACCTACATACCTATCTACCCTATACCTATATACCCATCTACACACTACTATTTTCCAACCGAGCAAGTCACGCCTAGCCCGAAAGGGAAATGGCTTAATGGTATAATAATATATGATACATTTGTACGCGTCTTCGGGACGCATCGATTGTCCAGTTGAAGAACCTTTCATGACCTACCATAACCTACTAATATCGCTTTTAAATTTGGTTAAAAAATTATTTACCTTGTTTATAAGAGATTTTTGTTATATTGGGAATATAACAGTACTGCATTTGATTTAATTGTTCGCGTCTCTGAGACGTGTGGATTGACCTCTTGACGAACTTTCGATGACCATTCTTAGCGACTTACATTAGAAAGTTTAAAAAAAAGGTTGCATTGTTTATATGAAGAAAACTTTTTTTTTAATTTAGAATATAACAATACCGTAAGTTTTAAAAGTTGTTCATGGTAACAGAACACATCGATTGATATTTTGATGAGCTCTGATTTTTTTGAAATAAGATTTTCGGTAAGGCAGAAGCATAAGCTTGAAAAATATTGAAAGCTTTTTTATTTGTTATACCATTAAGCCATTTCCCTTTCGGGATAGGCGTGAATTGCTCGGTGAGGAAAGGAGTAATATAAGGTAGGGGGTATAGATATTTAAATTGATCTAGAATTATGGTGTTATTTATTTAAATAACACGTTTGTTTCGCAAAACTGCTCCGACCCAGGTTGCTGATCAATCTCACTAGCGATCACCCCAAGTGAAGAGCCTCACAAAGTTATCATGTGTGGTTCCCTACTTGGGCCCATTAGTATCCAAGGTCTTTCTTTCAGGCGTCATTCACTCTATTGTCACACTGTTTACAAACTATTTTCCGCCACACTTTTCTGTCCTGGCATACTACTCTAGTTTCCTTGACGTCCATGCATTTTTTCATGCAAGCTCTCGTGTTTCTATGGCTTCTTATGTTTCTTCGTATTAATGTCTCATTCACAGATTCTAACCATTCTTTCTTCCTCAATTTAAAAATGTCTAATACAATGTTCTAAGCAATTGTCTGGATGTGTGTGTATGTGTGTGTCACATTTTTTTGTGAACACGATAACTTGAAAACGGTTGCAGATAAATTGATGAAATTTGGAGGGCTTATTTTCACCACTAATATCTTGAAACTGACCGAAGGATTTCTAAAAATATTTATTGCATTTTTTTAGCACTCAATAATATTTTAAAAGTCGGTTTTTTATAGTAAAACTTTTTTCATTAACATAATTCAAAGTTGATGCAAGAATATAAAAGATTCCTTTGTTCGAGGCGACTCGATTGATATATTAATACATTTTATTAAAGAGTGAGGAAGTTATCGTAATTTATATTGTATTTAAAATCGATTTTCATATGGTAAAATTTTTTTCATTCTCATAATTTAAAATTGATGCGAAAATAGAAAAGATTTGTTGATTCGAGACGAATCGATTGACCTATGTAATATTAATACATAATTCAAAGTTGACGCATGAATAGAAAACACTTTTTGATCATATTTTTTCAAATAGAATAATTCTGACAATTTTTGTAAAGAAATCATAAAGCTGGGAAAGGGATAGGGTGCGACAGAACTTTTCACTTCCCTTTTCCAGCTCGAAAAATTATAATTTCGAATACAAAATTTGATTTGTCTGATTTTTCTTTGCATTTAAAAAAATTTTTGAATTATTTTGTAATTTTGTATTTTTTGTAAATTTCTATTTTTAATTGTTTATAATATTGGATGGTAATTGATCAAAATGAAGACTTTGGTTTGTCTGTTATTCAAAAAAATCACTAATGCATTCTCTATGAGGAAGCAAATACATTTGCTAACGGGAAGCAAAGTGCTCGTGAAATGAGCACCATATAATTATAAATACAAAGAAAGTGGAAACACTCGAGGTCGAATTCACAGCTATTTAACCAGATAGTTGAATTTTCAACCAAACAGTTGCATTTTTTACAAAAAAAAGACGGTATTTACCAAGATATGAATTTAAAATAAGACGTATTTTCTATAAAACAATTGAATTTTAAAAAAAGTTAATTTTCAACTAAATAGTTCAATTTTCTACCAAATTGTTGAATTTTCAAATCGAAAAGATGAATCCTGTTACGAAATCTGTAATACTTGATATTTCGACCAAAAAAATTTTTTAATTTTAATAAAAAAGAATTGAATTTAACCAAAGAATACCAATTTTCAGCAAAGTAGTTGAATCTTCAACAAAATACATTAATTTGCCACCAAATAGTTGAATTTTAAAATAGAAAAGATCAATTTTCAATTAAAAATATAAACTTTCAACCAAAAATGGAAAATTTATATTTTCAGTAAAAAACGGATAGTAGTTCAACTTTCAACCAGGTACTTGAATTATCAAACAAAAAAGATGAATTCTCAACAAAAAGTGTAATTGATGATATTTCAAGCAAAAAAGGTTTTAATTTGTATCAAAAACAATTAAATGTAATAAAAGGATACGAATTTTCGGCAAAATATTTAAATTTTGAACCAAAGAGATGAATTTTAAAAAATTTTTTTTTAGAGAAAACCCTCCCTCTATGAGGAAGCAAATTTATTTGATACCTATGAGGAAGCAAAGTGCTCATGAAATAAGCACAATTAATTAAACCCATAGTACTTCGCAGCGGTATTTACTTCTGGCAATAGCTACTGATAATAGCTCCTGTACTGAGGATGATAGGGGCTAAAAGCTGTAGATATTAAAAGCCATACACGTAGCCAGCCATCATAGAATGTTCGACACTTCTAAGGAACAGTCCATAAACTACGTTACCACATTGAAGGGGGGGGGGGGGGG
>CAKNYM010050477.1:14728-80113 GCA_932195095.1 Andricus curvator | reverse complement strand
GGGGGGGGGGGCAGTGGAAGTAACTTCACACTCTTTTCTCCCTTTTAAAGAATTCCCCTTCTTTCACATTCTCAAGAAATTTTCCATTTTTCTCGTTTTTTCGTTTAGATGCGTACTGAATTAATAGAATCCATTCAAAAAATCCAACTACTTTTGGTTAAAAGTTCAGTCTTTTGATTAAAAAGTCTACTATTACATACCCGTGGTTCGGAATTCATCTGCTTTGCTTAAAAATTCTACTATTTCGTTGAAAATTAATTTATGTTCTTGAAAATGCAACTATTTTGTTAAAATTTATCTGTTTTGGTCAAAAGTTCAACTACTTGGTTGAAACTTGAACCACAATGTGACTTTAACCGCAATGTTATTTTAACCACAGTTGTAGAATATCAACATGAGAAGATTAAACATTCGTCGGACGAGAGACAAATTTAATAATATTGATGATACTCATTACTCATAGTAAGAATATTAAATATTTAATAAAGGGAAAAATAATTAACAGGAGATCTTTGGCTTTTCCTTTGCTGGTAAAGAGTATTCGAGTGACCTATATCAGGCAAATTAATTTTTAGATTATTTAGAGAGCGGGGTAAATAATGCAATTCAATACTAGAAAGAGAATAGAGAACCATTCCTTCGTGTCTGATATCAGATCTCAAATTTAATTAAACCGAAAGATCTTTAGTTGACTAGAATTCCGTATCTTTGAAAAATTCTTTAAGGGAACTTTATTTTTTATTTTTCACCGTTTTATGAATGGCCATGTCTAGGTTCACGGAAATTTGCTGAGTCCAGGGAAACTGGAGAGGGCGACTCACCGAAATTCGGTGCGCGTAGACCAAATGAAGGGTTGCAGTACCGAATGAACAAAATGGGAATTTTTCAAAAGAGCGAAACAACATTCTGTAAAATCAAAATCACAAGCAAATGCCCACTCCCGAGCCGAAGTGTTGTTGAATTGAGGACAAAAAAGTTTATATAGTTTATATATATGCAGATTAAAAAATTGTATTAAATCGAAAATTACTTCAAACTAGATCAAATTACTGCATAAAAAAATATTACACAATTTAAATCTGTATCATTCGAATTAACACAATTTGAAATGTATGCATTAATTATTTTCAATTTAAGAAGAAACTATGTAAATAGCAAGCCTTCCTAAGTAATTTCAAATAACGGATATATACAAAAATGAAAATCAAATAATTTTAAAGTGGAAGCTTTTAAGAAAAAAATATGTAAAACCTCAAATTTTAGAGAGTAAAGCGAAACGATTTTCAATTTTAGATATTAAAATTTTGAATGATAATGTAAAAGTTAAAGCCTTAAACAATTAAACAAATTCAACTTGATGGAATCAGAAAGTAAATATAGTTCCAGGTAATCGCATTATTCTGAATTAAAACGTTTTAAATTGGAAATATTTATGGAAGAACAATGTTTATTTGCAAATCTTCTAGACGAAGATTTCTTAAACCACAAAAGATTTTCAAAATAGACATGATAAGAATGAAAATGTTAGTTTACGAAAATAAAAAACTTTTGAATTGAAAAATGAGAAACTGAAATATTTTAACTTTAAAACATTGAAAATTGAACGATTGAAAATTTAAACCCAAAAATGGAACGATATTAAATTGAAGCATTGAAAACTTTAAAGATGAATTAAATTTTTTCAATATGTGCTATTATATAAAAGTAAATATAATTTTAAATCTATGAAGATACTGTGGCATTTCAGACTGATCAATATTAAAAAGACAAAATCCCTTTGTAAATCTGTTAGTACTATTGAGCACGTAATATTATTACGTGCAGCATATTTCTCCAATAGTTTGACATTGACCTAATATTCAACGAATATAAGAACTTTCATTTTTTAAGCTGTCTCTGTGGGTTTATCTTTTATACCATTCTAAAAATGGTATTGATTATTATACTGTGAAATTTAATAGCTAGGTTGCCTCATTCTTTAATAAAATTTTATTTGCCACACGGTACTCAAAAAGTTTTTAGTTATCTATGGAAATAAAAGTTTTGTCGGAACTTTTCTGAATATATGCCAAACTATACATAACTCATGAAAGTCATGTTTAAAAAAATCTTGCGTTTTAGCAAAAATTATAGTTTCCTTTAAAAATAAACAATCTTTTTGTATAACTTGGTAAATTAGACGATTTAAAATTAATAGACTTTCAAATTGAATAATTTTGAACTGGGTCCTTGAAGATTGTACAATTTTACTTCAAATTCTACAATCACAGAATTGATCAAACCTGCTGTATTCGTTAATGACCACTGCGGTCGATGCCACTTTAGGCCTTTATTTAATAGAAAAAAGGTTGGAATTTGAGAGAAACATATTTTAAAGACGAAATACTTTAAGTTTCAAGCTAATTAAAATATGCATGGAGGTGTAAATTTAGAAGCTGATTATTTTTTTAAATAATTTGAAGTATAAAAACCCCAGGCCTCTGATTCACGACACTATTTACACTTTTTAACATTTTTTTAACGATCCAGCAATTTTGCTACTATTTTCTAAAATTGCTCGCTAATTACAGATAATTCACGAGATTTCAAAGAATTTCAAAGGATTTGTAGGGATTTTACAATTTGATTACGATTTGAAAGATTGTGAGTTATTTTACAAGATTTCAAAAAATGTCAAGGTTTCAACAATTTTAAGGGATTTTGAAAGAGTTTCAAAGATTTGAAAGGATTTTAGGAAATTTTAAAGAATTTCTAAAAAACTTTAGGGAGTGAGTGAAATGACGAATTACAAAGATTTAAAAATTTTGATAGGAGTTTTAAAAGATATTACAGATTTCAAGATGTACGGGATTTCAAAATATTTCTAGGTATTTCACAAGATTGAAGGGATTTAACATTTTTAAAGAATTTTAAAGAATATAGTGTATTTCAAAAGAATTTCGAAGAATACATAAGATGAGATTTAAAATCATTTCTTACAATTATAGAAAGGAATTTCAAACGCTTTCGTAAGATTATCAGAAATTTTTATAGATTTTCAAGGAATTGAACAAATAATTGGAGAGTTTTCCAGAGATTTCAATAGAATTCAAGGTTTTTTAATAGATTTCAGTCAATTTCAAAGATTTCAAGGGATTTTACAGAATGTCAGAGGATTTCCAAATTTCATCATTGTTTAAGGAATTTTGAAAGATATTATATATTTCAAGATGTTTTACGGGATTTTCTTCGACTTTTGTGGGATTACTGAAGATTTTACAAGATTTATTTGATTATATAAATTGCAAGGCCTTTCAAATGATTTTAAAGAGTTTAGGGTATTTAAAAATATTCTGAGGAATTTAACGAGATTTAAACATTTTAAGGGGTTTCAAAAAATTTCTTAGGATTTCAGAAAATTTCAAAGGATTTTAAATAGGTATCCAGGATAGCAATGGAATTAACAAAATGTCAAGGTATTCCAGCGAATTTCTAGAGAACTTCAGGAAATAAATGAAATTCCAAGGAACTTCTAGGGATTTCTACGGATTGCAGGTATTTTAGACACTTCAAGGGATTTTCCAGATTTAAGGGATCATTCATAGGAGTTCAAAAGAAATTATAAGATTTCAAGGGATTTCTACAGATTTTAAGGACTGTTAAGGATTTCAAGGTTTTAAAAAGTTTGATAAGTTTTCTAAAAATCTCGAGAGGATCTCAACGGTTTGCGGCCGATGACGAATATCAGGAGTTTTGGTTTCCTGCAGTTTTCCATTTCTCTGACCAAATGCTCAGGCGAATAAGGGTGCTTCTAACAAAAACCGGCAGCAGACGGCAGGACTATGGATGTATTATATATGTGTTCATTTTATGAACACTTTGCTTCCTCATAGGTATCAAATAAATTTGCTTCCTCATAGAGGGAGGTTTTTCTCTAAAAAAAAGAAAAAAATGGACATTTTCAATGTTTTTCAAGCATTTGTTTCTATCTTACCGAAAATCAGAGAGACCATTAAAAAGTCAATCAATGTGCTGTGTTATAACGAACAACTTTTTAACTTGGAGTAGTGTTGTATTCCAAAATTAAAAAAAAATCTTCTCGTATAAACAATGTAACCTTTTTGTTTAAACTTTATAAGTCGCTGTTGATTGATCATGAAATGTTATCGAAAGTTTTTTTAAAAGTCAATCGATATGTCTCAAAGACGTGAACAATTACATCAAATACAGTACTGTTATAGTCCCAATATTAAACAAAATTTCCTCATATAAACAAGGTAAACAATCTATTTTGAAAAATTGGAAATAGGTATTGCTAGATCATAAGAGGACATGAAAGCTTGTTCCATAGGTCAATCGATGCGTCTCGAAAACCCGAACAAACACATCATATACAGACCTGTTGTATTTCCAATGTTAACCTTTCAACGGCCAAGCGGTTGATTACAAATTTTCATTTTCTGATCGATTTTTGCAATTAAATTAAAATTTTATTTTTATAATTTTGTTGGTCTATATTGATATATATTTGAAAGAACTATAAACAGGTATTGCTAGATCATGAGCGGACATGGAAGGTTCTTCAATAGGTAATTCGACTCGTCTCGAAGACGCCAACAAATACATCAGATATAGGAGCTTTGTATTTCGAATATCTAAAAAGTTATTCTCATATATACATGGTAAAGATTTTTTTTTCAAATTTCTAAAAGCAAAAAAATGCTTCTAACTGACCGATCTAATTCAAAATCCTATCAAATCTAGAGATCAGTTGGAGATACAATTGTTGCCAATTTCAAGATCATTGCACTTTAGTCTTCAAAATACGCGCGCGTACGGACATTTTTTTAAAGTTGAATTTTTAAATTCCTGGGGTCGAATTATATCAAAATATTTCAAAAAAGTAGACTTTAAAATCTAGGTCATTACAAACCTACCTCTATGAGGAAGAAAATTAAATCTAATATCCTTCAAACGGAATAAAATTTCAATTTCTGACGATTTCAGATTTAAAATTCATTGAACTGAAATTAGATTTTTAAAATTGGAATTTTCAAATCGAGAGTCTGTAGCAACTGAGCAACTCTTTCACAGATGTACACTAGCTATCTCAAGTTCAAAAATGAGCATTGTTAAAAATGATTTTTAAAATCGAGGAAAATATTGCTGTTGTTAATTGTAAGTACTTTTGGAAAAGTACTGATGGCGAACTTTAGACAAAATTACTGTAGGCTCAAATTGTTTATCTAACAATAGTTATTTAGAGTTTCATGTTTTTGCTTTCTCTTCAGCTAAAAGTTGCAATTCTTATCTAATCCCAATATTGTAGTGCTAATTTTATTCCTTAAAGGATTCTCTACAAATCTCTTTTGAACGTTTTTATTTAAAAAAAGGTATTTGAGAAAAATATTGTTTATAAATTTAACAATTGTATAATTCCTGAATAAAATTGTTCAAATAATTGTTTCTAAAATTCTGTTTGAATTCATTTCGAAAATCAGTTATAATTAGTAATATTAATACTTTCCTCGATTTTAAAAATCATTTTTAACAATGCTCTTTTTTGAATTTCAGATAACTAGTGTAAATCATTAATCTTTGAAATTATGTCTTTAAATAAATACAACAATGGAATGAATCAGTGGATCTTCTAGTGCAAGTAGACAATAAGTAATTGTAACTTCATTCTGCCTTTAATAAGCTAAATTCATTTCCTGTATCCAAGGAAGACTTCATTGCTGTGGAAATACGTGGAAAGTGGCCATTGATGTAGAACCACGTCGTAGAAAGTGGCTACTCGTTCTGTCTTTATTTGATTAAATTCAGCAGAGTTTCATCCACAGATAGATTTTAGAGAATAATTTAATTACTTTTGTTTACAACATGCAGGCAGAAAAGTAAGTTCCCTTTTCCCCCCTATTATTCTCAAAATCCCGTATAATCCCTTTTTTTAATTTCATTTCTTTCTCCGTTTTTTTTTCGAAGTGCTGATTAATTTTTCAAGAATTATCATAATCATACTGACTACTATTGCGGAATTTTCTGTCAGACTAATGCATTTCTAGCTCGTTCAGATTAGAACGGTTAGCCTTTACGCATCCATTAATATTATTCAAAATTACATTATACTAAATTTAGAGTATTTCATAATATATATGTAGTCTTATTTACTTTAATCCCTTGTTTTGAAAATGTTATTTCTTTTTTTTCGAAGTGCCGATTAATTTTTCTAGAATTATAATAAAGTTCCTAAAGTGCCTTAATAAGCTTTAATAATCGCAAGATGAAGACGAAATGTCAACTTAATAAAAAAATATATGTCACTAAAGTTCGCAACGTTTATAAACGCAAATATTCATTTTTTGTGTGTTTCATTATCGTAAAAATAATGTAGGGTATATGATTTTAGATGGTAATAACTTTCATTACTTACTTTTATTTTGTGTCAGGCAACATTATATTACCCCCATGTTCCGGTAAGGATATTGGGATGAAAGTTTTTCGTGTGTGTTTTGGACACGTAATTAATAAAAGAAAATTTGAGAACCGGACGTTTAGAGGAAAGTTATAATTTTTTCCGAATTTTTCTGTGTACGCTTCAGAGTGCGGGGCGGATAAAAGTCTTCCGATAATGATATTGGAAGGAATCTTTTTTTGGTGTTTACTCACATTAAATAAAAGTAATTATCATAAATGTAATAAATATACGTTATAATGAGTTATTACCATCTAAAGTCATATATTGCAAATTTTTACAATAATTATACAACAAACAATTGTTTTGAGTATTTTTTAAAAATTCTATATTTTCGTTTTTAATTGTTGCGAACTTCAGTCACATAAAAATATTGCAAAAAAAAAACCCTCAAATTTCGATGTTCTCAAAAAATTGGAATAACTGTGGAAATAATTAAAATTTTTCCAAGTTCTTTAGCTAATTTGAAAGGTAAGTCTCCATAATATTTTGCTAAATTGTTAAGATATTTTCAAAATTTTTTCCCTAGGTTCCACCCTAGGGTCTAACTTGGTGCAGAAAAGTCGCTAAATTTCACAAAATGATTGTGATCACCAAATAATTTAAAGCATTCCAAATAATAATATTTTTATAAATGTTACTACAATTTATTAAAATATGATGAATAATGATTTAAAAAAATATATTTGTAAGTATGTAGGAGAAACTAGTACGAGTTGGATACCCATCCGAACTGAATAATGGGGAAAGTGACTTGGTTTTAAAGAAAAAGTTCTGTAGTATTCTTTTATAAGTAGGAATGTTACAAATGAATTTTATAACTAGCCTTCTGACCACTTACTTTGCTACTTTTTAATTTAAAAATTGAAAAGTTTTTTTTTTGAAATGTCGACGGAATTTGTGTCGATTATCATTTTTTAAGAACTTAAATTACTTTCGCTATTCTTTTATTGGTTCCTTCGAGTCTTCAAACTCTTGGCTTAAAAACTGATGATTGTTCAGTAAATCAATAAAGCTCAAAGACATTTGAATAAATTAATTTTTGATTTCAAAACTGCCAACTATAACCTCGATTCAACGATTTTCATTTTATTTTGTAATGGTTATGTGATGTCAAGAATTTTCAGATGTCATATAAAATCGAAACTTCAAGTACACATTTTTGGTTAGTAACAAATACGGAGAAGTGACATAAGTTTTAATTCAAGTTTCAAAAAATTTCAAAAGTTCATAAAACTAATTCTGCTATTAATTCCACGTCTTTCTATTTCAAATAGGCCCTCATAATCTCACGGTGGCCACTTGACCGGAAAACCGAGAAATTACCGGGAATTTTTTGAAACCGGGAAAACCGGAAAATGGGAGTAAATTCATTTTTTTACTGGGAATTTGACAAATTTTTAGAATAAAAATCTATCCGATCACTTAAAATATCAAAAATTTCATATCATTATATTATAAATTTCATATTTGTTAATTTTTTCAAATATAAATTATTCCATTTACATTGCGTACTTCTAAAATATTTTACTTCACAAGTTTTTCATATTGGGTCTTCATTTTTGAGTGTACATTTTAAATTTAAAGAATTTTGAAATTCCGTTTTGAAGCCTTAAAGTTAAATAATTAAAAATTAAAAGCGTTTGACTTCGAAAATTTTTTATAAAAAGCGTTTTATGTTGGTCAACTGTAAACAAAAATTAATTAGTGATTTTTCAAACTGAATTGTAGTTCGAATTTTTTTAATTGAACAATAATGGATTTTACGAGACGATCCTGAATCTGTTCAAAATTAAGCACTTTACAGATTTTCACGTTGAAAATTGAACTTTTTCCATTCGAACGCTTTAGAAGTTAAACAAATTAAAATGTCCGATTTAAACTTTATAAAATATTTTCAATTTAAAAATAATTTCAAATTAATAGGTTCATAATTAAACGCTTTTATGCAATTTCAAATCTTATTCAAATATTGAAAGTTCTTAATTAAAAAAAAAGAATAATATATTTGAATATTAAGCAATATTTAACTGCTTATTTAAAAAGAGCAATGATAAATCAAATATTTATAACTAAACAATTTGAATTATTTTTAATTTGATAATTTGATCATTTTAAAAGAAATGGAAAGAAATTTTGGTATTTAATTTTTTTCATAATTGGAAGAGGAACATTTTTGTTATTTTTGTATATTCTGAATTGAAAGAGGCCATTTTTTCTTTTTAGCATTTTTATTAAGTTGAAGGGGGAACTTTCATGTTCAATCTTTTTTTCTGAATTGGAAGAGGGTAATTTTTTATTGTTAACATTTTTATCGAGTTGGATGGGAGGATATATTGTTCATTAACTCTTTTAAAATTGTTATTGAATGGCTGGTATAGGGCAAATTTGTTATGAATAATATTGAGATGAATTGGGGGGAACTATTTATTTACAATTTTTTTCTAAATTGGGAAAGGAAAAAGTTTTATTTTTCAACATTTTTATTAATGTAAGTTGAAAGGGAGGAGTAGTTTTAATTTAGATCATCAAAAATTATAGCGCGGATTTATAGTTTTGAACCAGAAATCTTTGAACTGTTCATCCAGGGCTATTACTCGTCCAGGGTTATACCTGACCGGTTAGCCTTACGGAAAATTCCGTAATACTAGAGTGCCTATCATAAATAGAAATCTATGATATTCAACACCAAGGGCATCTATTAATATTATTCAAGATTACAATATTTTAAATTTGGAATATTTCATAATGTACAATCTTTAATTACGAAAAGTTGAATACTTAAAATAGAGTACCATAAATATAAAATTTATTTCTCTCTACAGGACTGCACACAGTAACTTGAGGCACTTTTTTCAAGTACCTTTTTAGTAATTTTTTAAAGAAAAAGTTATTGCAGTTAGTTTTTAAAGGAAAATGCCACTTTAGTGACTATAATCTATCTAATTTTAGATTTTATCAAAAAAATTTATTCAATATATATCAGACTTCACATTCTTTCACCTATCCCCCCTTTTTAAAAGAAGTCCTCTTTTTCCACCTATTTTCAAAAAAAGGGCCCTTTTTGTGTTTTTACTTAAATAAGAACTGAATTTACAGAACCAAATAAGAAAATCTTTTGCTTCAGAGCGTCTTGGTTGAAAATTCAACTTTTCGAGATTGAAAGTCAAAGGCTTTCGAAAACTTTCGACTTTTTAGCTTAAAAACTCAACTCTTTGGATGAAAATTGATCTCTTTTGGTTGAAAATTAATCTTTTTTGGTTAAAAATGCAACTTTTTAGCTCACAATTAATAATCCTTTTTGTTTGAGGATTCAAATATTTTATTAAAAATCATTTTTTTTTTTAAATTGGCAAGATTGAAAATTAATCTCTTTGGTTGAAAAATCTTTTTTTTTCTTAGTTTTAAATTATTATTTAAATATTCCATTTCTGATTCAAAATTTGTCTTTGTTTAGTAGAAACTTAAACTATTTGGTTAAAAATTCATCCATTTTATTGAAAATACATTTTTTTGTTGAAAACTCATCTCCTTTATTGTAAAAATTTCATCTTTTTTGGTTAAAAATGCAAATTTCTAGTTGAAAATTAATAATCTGTTTTGGTTGAGGATTTAACTATTTTGTTAAAAATTAATTTTTTTGTTGAAAATTGATTTTTTTGTTGAAATTTGAACTATTTTCTTGAAAACTAATTTTTTCAACTGAAAATTTAACTATTCAATTTTTGATTGAAAATTAATCTTTTTTTTAGTAGCAACTTCAACTGTTTGGTTGAAAATTAATATTTTTTGTCAAAAATGCATCTGTTTCATTGAAAATTCATCTCTGTTGGTGAAAATTTAATTTTTTTTGTTAAAAATGCATCTTTTTAGTTAAAAATTGATAATCTGTTCTGGATGAGTGTTCAGATATTTTCTTGAATATTCGTATTTTTTGGATGAAATATATTTTTTAAATTATATTATAAATAAATTAAATTAAAATTAAATTAATAATAATAAAATTATATAATATATAATATAAAATATAATATAAGAAATTAAGAATTAAATTAAATTATATCTTTTTTAAATTATATTTTTTGGTTGAAAATTCAACTACTTCCTTAAAAGTTGAACTACTAACTTCCGAGTTTTCTCTTGATATTACATCTCAGGTTTGAGATTAGTTTACAGGGGCAAGACAAGTACCGCGCAGAACAGTGCGCGTGGGTCGAAGTAACGAACGCGCATGCACGTGCATTTCCGCGGACAATAAAGTGCACTTTTTCGTCCTAGGCCGGTAAAGTACCCTACCATCAACAATGGCCTACTTTGCTGCTCCTGACCACTCCTAGAAAGGACGGAAAACATACTCTTGTTACATAATAGCATATTATGTACCTAGGAGTAAAACAGTCTCTTTATCCGAGCGTGAGTTTTGCAAACACTCGAGGATAAAAAGGCGTTTCACTCCTCGGCACATACGATACTTTATGTAACAAAGGTATGATTTACAAGTTTATCACATCTGAAATTTGAGGTTAGTTTGACGCGGCCCTAATCGTACACGGTCGACTGCGAATGCGTATCCGCGCAGTACAATTATGAGTCCATAATACTCCTAGGAGGATAATGGACGCATTATTGCATTGCGCGCATGCGCATTCGCTCTCGCGCCTCCTGTTGTGCGAACGGCTACTTTCAAAACTAAAAAGGCGCTGATACAACGCGTAAATCATGGCTGCGTTACCTAAAAGAATTTATTCCCCTATTTTCGCGTGAAAAATCACCCTATTCACCCTATTTTGAGAGCATTTAGTCTGTCAAGTCTGCAATATTAGGATAAGATGTAAATTATTTGATTTTATAATTTTCTGGTTTTCTAGTTCCTATTGTCAGTATTCACTTTTAGTCACTTTTTAGCTTAAATTAGTAATTTTTCCACTTTTTTCAAGTACGTTAGTCTTTGGCAGCCCTGTTTATCTATATTATAGTCCGAAAGAAACATAATATGATTCATAATAATAGTACATTATTTTCTCCTCTCTTTTACGTGACCTGAACTTTAATTGAACTCGCTTCATTATTTTGTCATTCTTCAGTTGCAATAATTGACGTTTCTGTGATATTTAAAACGTGCCAATACAACGGCCACAATTACCTGCGAATCAAGCATAATTTTATTTCTAATTCACGACATTTCTATTCCATACAAACAATAAAACAAGAGTTCAGTCACGTTATGTGAAGTTCGCGACACTATAATTTAGCATTGCTCTCACAATTATTTCCGTTCATTTTGCTCAATTTTCTCTAAACTAGTAATAATTATTTCCGGTTGACAGAGTCTGATAGTTCATTATACTGACGCTACTTGCGTGAGTTTTGCTAGGAGGTTGAAACATCATTGATAAAAATATTATAATTACTATACACGTGTTAACTTTTTGGAAAATCATCAAAAATTGCAAGGGTTAATTATTATCAGGGTTGCAACAGGTCAGGTAATTCCAGAAAGGCAGGGAAAATCAGGGAATTTCAGGGATAACCTGACGAGTCAGGGAATTTTCGATAAGCTGAAGTTGAACGTAATTTTATTATTTTCTTGTAAATTCAACAATTTTGTTGCAAAGTCATTTTCCTTTATTGAAAATTCGTCTTTTTGGGTTTAAAATTCATCTATTTTTGTACAAATTGCATTTTTTTGGTTAACAATCACAACTGTTTACTTGAAAATTAATTCGTTTTGATTCAGGTTTCAACTATTTTGTTGAAAATTATTCTTTTTTGGTTCAACTATTACATTTTTCGTTGAGAATGCATTTTTTTGTTAAAAATCAATTATCAACTATTTTTTCGAAAATTCATCTTTTTACATTCTCATTCTAATGAGAAGGTATTGGTTTTATGTAAAATTTGACATAGTCGGTTTTCATCAAATCTCCACGTTTTGAGACCCCCTGAGCCAGAAAAAACGGTTTTTACCAAGGTGTCTGTCTGTCTGTAGTCTGTCTGTCTGTCTGTCTGTAGCCACGATAACTTTCGAAAAAATGATCAGATTTGATTGAGCTTTGGCACACTTTTTTATGGCCTAAAAATAGAGAACGAGTTCGTTAACCAGCTATTTTGGATGAAAATTCAAAAAGTGAGCACATTTTGAAAATTTTTGAGACCACTTTTTTTGAAGATTTAAAAATTCTATGTATGGTTATTAGTAGTACGCAAAATGACGAACAAAATATTCTAATGACTTTTCGTGATAAAAAAAAAATTACTGGAGTTATAGCATTTTCAAATTTCCAAAAAACAAACGAAAATGTACATTTTAAGCCGAAAAACGCACGATATGAAAAAAAGTCAAGAGGAGAAAAACGTTGCTTTTTGAACACCCTATAATATTTTCATAACAACTTTTTGAATTTTTTGAAAAATAAAAAATTCAAATTTTGATCGCACAAAAAAATAATGAAAAATCAAAAATTCCATTTTGCTGTGAATCTATGCAAGATACGAGAAAAGATCATTACACCAAAATTGTGCACCCAAAAAAGATCTACAAATTTCTTATCATTCACTTTTGGATATGATGCGTAGTTTTTGTTTTATTCGTAAAAAACAGCATTGAAAATAGAAAAATCAAATTTTTAGACGAATAACATGAGCTACGAAAAAAATGACAAGAACAATATTTGTTCATCCAAGGAAGAGGTACAAATTTGTTGTAAATCATGTTTCGATAGGATGCGTAGTTTTTGTTTTATTCGTGAAAATAACATTGACAGTAAAAAAAATCAAATTTTTGAAAAAACAATGCAAGGTACGAAAACAGATAAATGAACAAAAATTGTGCATTCAAAAAAGATTTACAAACTTGTAATCAATTTTTGTTGTAAGAATATATTCAAAATGAAAAAATTAACTTTTTTGAAAAACGGTACAAGCTAAAATAAAATTTTAATGAATAAAATTTGTCGCCTAAATTATATCATTATTTTTCATTTGAAATCAAATACAAATTTAGTAATTTGTATATGAAGAACATATAACACGAAGCACAAAGTGCACGCTCAGTGTATTTACCAAATCGCACGCCGTAAGTGCGCTCAAACTTTTTTGTTTCTATCATACGGTGCACAGAACCGAGCGTGGAACGCAAGGTTCAAATGATTTTCAAATCAAATATCGAGCGCGAAGCGCGAGTGTCTGGATGAGAATGTGTTCCTTAAGGTCGATAGAACCTTGAGTAAATAAAGTTCCCTTTCAGTCTAAAGTAAAAACAAATTTAACAATTACTTAATATGTAGAGGTTTTAATAATTTTATAATATTTGTAAACAAACTTTTTCTTTTCATCGAAGTCGAACACGAAGTTGAAAAATCTAGAGCAACCGAGCGTAAAGCGCGATGTAGATACGCCCGAGCGCGTAGCGCGAGGTGAATACATAATCGAGCGCGAAGCGCGAGATAAATATATGATCGAGCGCGAAGCGCGAGATCCAACAGTTGCGCGCCCTAGGCGCGCTCAAACTTGCGAGCGAAGCGAGCCGCGCGCGAAGCGCGCGATGAGAATGTGCCCGCGATGCGGGCAGATTTTTTGTTTTAAAATTCATCTTTTGAGTTGAAAATTGAGCTATTTGGTTAAAAATACATTTTTGTTGTTGAAGATTCATCATTTTAGTTGAAGATTCACTTCTTTGATTGAAAATTTAACTATTTTGTTGAAAATTCATTTTTTCAGCTGAAAATTCGTCCTCTTTTGGGTTGAAAATGCAATTATTTTGGTAAAATATTCATATTTTTTGGCTTAAAAATTCAACATTTTGGATAAGATTTTTTTTTCTTTGTTAACTAAAAAGTCTTTCTTGGTCGAAAATTCCTCTTTTTGGTTTAAAAATAGTCTTTTTTCTTTGAGAATTCAACTGATTTTTTGAAAATTCGTACTTTTTAGTTTAATTTAACGGTTTTTTTATTGAAAATTAAAATATTTTTTTGTAGAAATTTTAATTGAAGATTCATTACTTTGGTTACAAATTCAACTTTTTTGTTGAAAATTCCGTTTTTATTTGTTAAATATTAATTATTTTAACTGAAAATGTCTCTTTCATTTTTGGTTCAAAATTGATCTGTTTGAGTTGAAAACTCAACATTAATTTTTGAGATAATCTACTTTAAATATTTTCAAAAAAAGAACCTCCATTTGGTTAATTTTGAACCTTTTTTTAATTTTCCGGCGGAATTCGAAGGAAGGCGATAAACGCTATCAGAGCCAGGAAGAAAACGACAAATATTTCAATGAAGTCAAAAGATATAGAGGTTTAAAAAAAAAAGTTTTTTTTAAGAAAGCACAAAAATCGAATACGCATAGCTTCGTGGAAATTTTTTTTTCGCAAATCGAAAAAATACTTATGGCACCAATTTTATCTAAAAAACAACAGATATTTCTTTAAATGAATTCTTCTAATTTTTAAATATTAAATTATTCAGTTTATATTGCTTGCGAATATTTCAATTTTCACGATCTTAAAAAAGGTAAATTACAGTCTAAGTACTTTCTAATAATTCAAAATTAAAGTGGTAAATTTGGAATGTTTCTCATTAAAAATTGTTCAATTTTAACGACGAATAAATATATAGTAGTCGAATTTGTAATTACACAATTAAAAATGCTTTTAATTTCAATTATAGTTCAATTTTGAATGCAAACATTTTACAATATATTTTCAACTTTCAATTTTGGCATTTTACAATTATAAATTGTGTACAGTTAAAAATGATTGTCCAATACGGTGAAAGGCGTCAGCTTATATCCTTGAATTTTGAAATTTGCATCAAAGATGACAAATTCTTACTTGTTTAAAAACTTTTAATGTTTTCAATTCTTTTTTCCGAAATTCTCATTTTAAAATTATCCATTCTTCAGTCTTAAGTGATTTCTTTTCGAAACATTTACTTGGTATAATAATTTTTGTTATTATAATTAATGATTTGGTTTCATGATTGATGATTCATATATTATATTTATAAGTAAACTCCCTGTGTGTGCTGCACTTAAATATTTTTTTAAGAACTGCAGAGTTGTTATATTGATTTAATAAAGAGCAGGCAATGCTGAGTTTCATTAAACAAGTGTGACGTCAAAGAATATGCACGCTATTCATATTTTCAGAAATTTTTCATTTACAGACAAAATACATATGATTTATAAGATACTTGTTTACAACGAGACGATACTACGAAAAAGATGCTGCGTAGTCTTACCTTTTTATGAAAATTGTCAACTGGAAATTCTCAGAAAATTTTCCAGGAAAAATTTAAGAATTTAAAAGCATTTCGTACTTAAATTATTGTTCTATGAAAAATTAATTTAGTAAATCAATCTGAGAATTACTAGATTTATCTTATAATTTTTGAACAGTTTCTTAAAAGAAGTCAAATCAAAATTTCAGAGATCAAAACAATGATGAATAAAAATTCTTTTTTATAATCCTCATACATCAAGGTGTCTTATAAGCGGACCGCGAAATCGGAATAACCCCGGGAATTTTATTTAGAATCGGGAATTTTTTCTTACATAGCAAAATCTGTTTTTTTTTCTACTTTATCTTCTTTTTATCATTCAGTCGAGAATCAGAAAGTTTAACTTCTTTATATGTTAATTATATAACAGTTACATTTTTGCTCTTAAATAGGTTGAAAGCTATTTGAATTCTCTATAAAAGAAGCCAGCATGAAGGCATTTTATCAATTATTTAAGGATATATTGCAAAAATAGTGCAAATTTCAATGTTTTTTCAATTTAAATAAAATTTAATGTATTAAACATTTAACAGAGAAATATCTCCTACCTGAGGTGGCGTTATGTGACATTCGACCATGATAAAAAATAAGAATTTCAACAATCTTTTAAAAATATATGCAGGTCAGGTAAAAATATTTAAAAATATGGGAAAAATGATTTATGGGATTTTGACTTCAGTGTTGCAAAATATCGTCATATTTTATAGTATGATAAATTAATATGGAGCGTTATTTCGAATCAACATTGCTACATCGATTTTTAAATAAACTTAAATCTGCGTAAGTATGTATAAAATTAACCATTTTAGCCCGCATTATGAAAAGTTTAAATAATTATTTTCGAATTTCATCATAAAATAGCAATGCTGCATTGTGTCGGACAAAAAACTTGTGGGACAAATTTTGAAGTTATATTCGAAAACCTCAACTCGAAAATATTGAACCCTCTTCTCAAATATTTTTTTCAAGTCAATGTAAGTGATATCTGTGAGATTCAAATATTTACAAACTTTTGTTAATATTTATTAATTTTTTATTTCAAATTTGTACTTTGGGACATGTGCGTTACCAGAAATTTGGTACTTTTTTATTTATAGTTTATAATCGAAGTCGTCTAAAATTTTTAAACTTCATGAAATTGTGCTTTGATATAATTGCATTATTGAGATATAATTAGAAAAAACTTATTAATCAAAGAAAATGTAGAAAATGGTTGGGACTTAAAATATGTAATTAACTTTTTGGCAATCGTCCATATATTTTAAATAAATTTGATAGAAACCTCATGATTACTTACTAACATCATACATTTAAAAAAAATATATTATATATTAGATTTGATTGAAATTAAAATTGAGTAATGGAGAGATGTTATCCAAGTTTTTTACGTCCGGGAAGTAAATGATAAAACATTTTGCAGAACGAAAAAAACATTCAATTTCTTTTCGACTCTTCCAGACTTTATTGTTAAAAATATTATTTGTAACGTTTCAATAGCGGACCGCTATCTTCATCAGGCAATCTTATGATCTATGATCATAAGATTTAGATTTTAGATCATAAGATTGCCTAATGAGGATAGCGGTTCGCTATCGAAACGTCGCAAATAATATTTTTAACAATAAAGTCTGGAAGAATTGAAAAGAAATTGAAAACAATTTATTTTTTTCGTTCTGAAAAATTTTAGAACAAAAAATATATATTCAAAATTGCACTACTTTTGCAATATCTTCTTAAATAATTGAGAAAGTGTCTACATCCTGGTTCATTTGATAAAATTTGGCACGTATAAATAAATCAATCGTTTCTTCCCGACATAAGTTTGTTATAACTGTATATTATCTTAATATTCCTATTTATATACGTAGGTTTGGAATAAATTCATGGTTGTTACAAGTCAGGGAATTCCAGAAAGTCTATTTAGTTGATTCATCTTTTTGGTTACAAATTCATTTCTTCGTTTGAAAATTAATGTTTTTACTGAAAATTTAACTATTCTAAGTTAAAAATTAATTTCCTTGTTTGAAACTTTAACGATTTTGTTGAAAATTCTTGTTTTTTGTTGAAAATAGATTTTTCTATCATTTCAACTATTCTTCGTTTGGTTGAAAATTGATCTTTTTTAGTTGACAGGGTAAGAGCACCAATTCTTGCCCCCCCCCCACCCCTTGTTGACACCCTTCTCTGATTTCATATAAAACACATTTTTTTATCACGTTTTGCCTCAATCAATTTGATCCTACTATATCGTTTTTACTTATAATGCATATATTAATTATTCAGTGCAATGAAGTATGTACACAAAATAAATTCACTTCGGTTTTTGGCATGCAATCATTTTTTTCGTTGAAGATTCATCATTGGAGTTACAAATTCATTTCTTTTGATGAAAATTTAACTATTATGTTAAAAATTCGTTTTTTCAGTTAAAAATAAATTTTTTAACTAAACATGTAATTATTCCTTTTTTGCTTTAAAATTTATCTTTTTCATTGAAAATTGAACTGTTTTTGAATTAAATTAAAAATCTTTTTTGGTGGAAATATAAACTATGCACTTTTGTTAAAAATTCCTTTTTTTATTGGTTAAAAATTAGTTGTTTTAACTTAAAATTTACTTCTTTTATTTTCGGTTCAAAATTGATCTTTTTGAGATTTAAACTGCGCTTGATTAAAAATTCATGTATTTTACGTATATCTTACGTAATATGTGGATGACTCTTTCAAAATGCTGTATGACTATTGTCACTAAAAATGGTGATGGGGAAAAATCCGGGAAAACCCGGGAATTTCAAATTGCCTGATAAAAATGTTTATTCTCTGTGTGGGAAAGTGTATGAGAACTCTCGGAATTAAAAAAAAAAGATTCTATTCTAGTTATCTTGGTCAGTTAGACATGTTGGGTAGAAGCAGACACGTTATAGAGACCTTGTCCTTCATTCTATTGCGTTAGACTGTTACAGCGTTCCAATGGAGAAGTCATTACCCTTCTAATGTAGGCGTTTATTTATCCATGATTTGAATAGACCGGCCCTTCATCTTTGCCTTTTTATTCATAATGCTTTCCTTTTTTGTTTTATTTATTAAACTTATTATTTTTAAATAAATTAGATACTTAGTAGACACTTAGAACCTTATTTTATTTTCAGGCGAACGATAGAAGTTCAAATAATTAAGAATGAACTATTTTAAATTATGGGACTTCAGAATTGAAGATTCATGTGAAAGGCTTAAAATTGAACAATTTTAAATCATTAAAAATTAAAAATTTACAAATTGAAGCAGATCGAATTTATTTCGAATCATGCAGGTAGTGCAACTTCAAGTCACAGAATCTTCTAAAGAAAATAAGATGACACGTATTTTACCATTTTGAGAAAAGAATCATTTTCGCGAAGTTATGAGTATTTGAAATTTTAGGGTTGTTTTTTAAAAAAATACAAATTTTTTCTTTAAAACGTTATAACTTTTGATCTTATTCAGATATTTAGGTTTTATTCCCTCAATCTTGTGAAGTTAATTATTCTCACATGTTTTTGTTTTGTTAGTTTTTTGGTTACATTTTTGCTACTGCTACGAGAAGTTTTGGTCGAAAAATTTAATTTTCGCCTTTTTTTTACAACCAACGACAGATTTAGGAAATCGGTAAGAACCACTTTGCTTATTTTAAAAAGTTCTACAAAAAATACCTCTTACTCGTTTACAATATCTTTCATCGTTCGCGAGAAAAACTAGAAAATTCAATTTTTTCGAGAAAAAAATTGTCATGGCCACAAAAAATGAGTTGGCCTACATAAAACTTATATAATATTTTCTTTATATAAGCGCGATTTTATTTAAATACTGGATAAAATAAAAAAGTGAGGTTTGCTATTAAATTTGACTTTATCTTCCCGGCTGAATTTTGAAAACATGGAAGTGGATTTTATAGAAAAACGGATTTTTTATTTTATATATTTCTAAAAATTCTTGCTTTTATAAGTAAGGAAATTAATTAGTAATTATTAATACTTAGTAACTTTTATTTAGGCCAAATCATTTTTTTTGGTCACGAAAATTTTTTTTGAAAAATTGGATTTTTTCGCGAACGATACAATATTAATTGCATAAAAGAGTAGAACTTTTTAATACGAGCAAATTTTTGTCTTCGAATTTTGTCGATTCTGTCGCTGTTTCAAAGAAAAATGCGAAAATTAAATTTAAAAAAAAAATTCTCTTAAGCAGAAAAATAGTTTGACCCGCATGAAACTTTGAAGGCTTGTTCGTCATTCGAGTACCAATTCAGCATAAAAATGTGTGCCAAAAAAACAATTTGAAGAAAGAGTTTGTCTTTTTTTCTTTAAACAATCCTAAAATTTAAAATATCCATAACTTCAGGAAAATTATATTTTTCTTAAAACGGTAAAGTAGGTGTCGTCCGAGGTTTCGTCTTGTTTCCTTTCAAAAACAAAAACAACATATTTAAGAGGCGGATTGCGTGACCTTAAGTTGCTCTGCCATCATGATTTGAAATTGATTTGGTCAGCTTATCTAAATTTAAAGTCTTCAAAAATTAACAAATCTACGTATCTCATAAATAATGATATTTATCTTCTTTTGTGAATGAAAATAAAACTCATCTCCCTTTGAATAATAAATATAAAAAAAGGCAGCGCAGGTGTGTATGACTAATAATTGTAAAAAATTGTTCTATTAAAATGTATGCGTGATTCACAAACTAACGCGCAAAATAACATTTTTTTTCTATATCTAAAATTGGTATTTGTTCTTGAAGATTTGAAGAAGTCATCCTGATTTAAATTTAAAAGTATATTTTTAAAAAGTCAGCAATTGATTGCTTCCTATATGACTCTACATTCTATTATTATCATTTTATTATTATACCATCGAGCCAAGTAATAAATCATGTTTTGATGTTTACATGAAGGTCGTGAGGTATCAAAATATTCTTAGAGTCATTCGCCGTACAGTTAGGTAAACTGTAATTGATCAATTTAAAGTTAAAACTGATTTAGAAGTTGTAAACAAATTTTGAAATTTTGATCGATAGAAATCTAATACGAAGCTTCCTTACTTGATAAAATAATCCTATTCAGATACTTATCTAATAACTGTAATAAAAAGGTGATCGTAAAGTATGGGAGTAAGGAAAAAAAAAGAATGAATGTGTAACCCTGTCGCTCAGAGTGCCAATGGTGGGGCCTCATGGCATCCTATTGACCAGATATAAGGTATCGTGCCGGGCCCACTACTATCAGTTGCGCGCTCTTTCTAACACCGAGTACACCGTATCGATAAAATTTTTACCCCGTCTAAGGGATAAAGACATTTTTCTAATTGTTATATCAGTTTGAATTAAATTTTCTTCAGTTGAGTTCAGTGATATAAATATAATCAAAGTGCTTCGATGGAAACGATGTCCGTGGATCTTACAGTTTTTACAGGTAACATTTGTGCAAAAAAGTACACTATAAGCGAAATAGTTCTTTTATAATTTAACTATCTCCTATTATTTATTAAAGTTTATTTTCAGGAAATTAAATGAAAACAATATTATTTTCAAGAATATATCAATACATTAATTTTGCAGTCAATAAATTACAAAATTTGTTCAGAAAATACTTCAGACTAGTTTATCTATTAATGGAGCGGATAAAGTATCCACTTAAAAAATTGAATGAATACAAGAAAGTATACTTTCGATTTTTTTTATATCTCAGATGTCAATAAGTTCAAGTTATAACTTGCATATAACCCAACTTCGCTGTGACTGCACGAAGTCAAGTACGACCAATTATAAATAATTACTAACGTTACACTCTTATCTGTAAAAGCATGCTACAATAATATCGCGCGAAAGGTGCAAAACGATATGTATGATGAGCAGAAAATACATATTATATACTATATATTATATATTAATTAAATATAACAAAAGTAAAAGTGGCAAAATTCATAATAATATTTTCTCTGTTAAAGATCATTTGTATTCTGTCGGTCAGTGGGACGATTTTGAATCATTCAAGTTTAAAGTGTGCAAGAACACGTATGAGAAACGCTTGAAAAATCGGCCACAGGATATTGGCAACGTATGTGTGACACCAAACTGTTACTGTCGTTTCTAGCGGTACTTTACTCGTCTTACTTACCTTCGAGTGTCTACTCTTCGCTCTTAAATTTCACTTGAAAAGTACTCGAAATTCTGCCCCTTAATTTAGCAAATTCAAACTTTCGAGTGAAATGAAAGTATAGACACTAAGAGTTCAGAGAAATTATCAAAAGAGTCTATTCAAGTTGCACATTTTTGGGAAATTTTTCTTTTACAGCTTTAAATTCCAAATTTAAGCATGGGACGAATAATTTAAATATACCGCTAAAAAATTCAGATTTAAAATTATAAAAGTCTTTTTTAGCATTTTTAATTAAAATATTATTATATGAATAGTTTCAAATTCAAAAGTAAATTGACCCAATGCTTGGACAGACTCCAGGCGTAGACACCCCAATCATGGTCCAACATTCGACTAATGGTCTTGGCCATTTCCCATTGAGTATTGTATGATTTGAAATTGAAAGCCCTTGAAATTGAACAATTACAAATTTAGACGTTTGATTGAATCTTTGTATAAGTTAAATAATTGACGTGGGGAAAGCTAAATTGTGCTAAATCCAATCAACCTAATTTTACAGGTGAAGCAAAAAAACCTTTCTAGAGGAACAATTTACAACCAATTGAGTAAATTGCTTTTTTTTGTATAGATGGATGGATCAGTTTAATAACCATTGTGTGAAAAAATAGATGGCGCTACATTTTCATGTAATAATCTAACGGAAATGGCGATGGACGTAGCACTGTTTAGCTTTCCCTGGTATTATAATTAAAATAGTACATCAATCGCTGAGAAAATCATCTAAAATACATATTTTTATTTATTTTATAAACAAATAATACTATTTAACAGAAAGAGGAACATTTGTAGTATGAGTATACAATATTTGTTAATTTTTGTAATAATACCACGAATTGAAGTGGGGAAAGCTAAACGGTGCTAAGTCCAATCAACCTACACAGAAGAAGCAAAAAAAATGTATAGAGGAACAGTCTACAACCGATTGAGCAATTTTTTTTTCTTTACACGTAAATGCAAAACCCTCGTTTGACCACCGTTTACAGACATCGAAAATGGTCGATTCCGCATCTTGCGCGAAGGCGATGAGCAAAATCCCCAACATCGGTGAGCAAAATGCTTTCACTGCTGAGCAAAATTATTTCATTGGTGAGCAAAATGCTTTCACCGGTGAGAAAAATACTCTCCGTGGTTACCAAAACATTTTGCACATTATAGTTTGTAAAAAAAAATATTCGATACATTAGGCCTCACGGGCGGGTGCTCACTGCGAGTGTGAAGGCCCAGCACAACTCGAAGGCGAGGCGATGCCGACCCTAAGGGTGAGTGCTGTGCCTTCACACTCGCAGTGAGCAAACCGCCTATTTGGCCTCTCGTATCGAAATATACTTTTTTTTTGTATTGGTATATGGATCAGTTTAAAAATTGTTGTATGAAAAAATAGATGGCGCTACATTTGCATGTAATAATCTAATGAAAATGTCGATGTACTTACCACCGTTTAGCTGTCCCTGGTAGTATGGAAAAAATAGTACCTAAGTCGTTAGGAAAGTATTCTGAAATACTTTTTTTTTATTTGTTTCGTAAACAAATAACACTGTTTAAGAGAAGAAGGAATATTTGTAATATTAGAACAGCATTTTTGTCTTTCTCACAGAGGAAGCTTTATAATGGTAACAATTTCGAAAAAATTTTAATTCGTTTAATTGAAAGTTCCTCAATAAAAAAATATCTAATACAATATTCTAAACAATTATCCGGATTTATGAGTGTGTGGATGTCACACATTTTGCAGATAAATTCATGAAATTTTGAGGGCTTATTTTTACCACTCATATTTCAGAGATGACTGAAGGATTACTAGAAATATTTATTACCTTTTTTCAACACTTTATAATATTTAAAAAATGGGGTTTTTATAGTGAAGCTTTTTCACTAACATAATTCAAAGTTGATGCAACAATATAAAAGATTCCTTGGTTCGAGATGAATCAATTGATCTGTAATATCAATAAATTTTATTAAAGTGTAAGGAATTATTGTTCATTTATATTATTTAAAAAATTTGTCTCATTCACATAATTCAAAGTTGATGTAAGAATTAAAAGTTTCGATGATTCGAGACAAATCGATTGACCTATAATATTAATACATTTCATTCAAGAGTACGGAAGTTTTGGTCATTTCTATAATTAAAAAAATCTGTTTTATACAGAAAAACTTTTTTTATTGACGTAATTCAAAGTTCATGCAAAGTGTTCATCAAATGAGCACCATAATAAGATAGAATAATATTTTTGGTAATAATATCTCCGATTTTTAAATACTTGTCATATTCCTATAATGCCCATCCAATTGTTAAGCAAAAATTAATATATTATTGTAATTCATTTATTTAGTCTGAATTCTTTAAATTTTTTTAAATATTTGAATACGTTTAAATACTAAATTTTAAGGTAAAAAATTTTAAACTTCAAATTTCACTGAAATAGGTGTAAAAAGAGAGAAAGTACGATTTTTGAAGAAGACTCAATTTCGTCAAAAAGTGGACTTGGCACCGCTTAGCTTTCCCTGTTTTAATTGTTAAATACTTGTCAAAATCTTATAATGACCGTTAAATTGTTATATACGTATTTTAGAATAATTCATTCATTTAGTTTAAATTCTTTGAAATTTTAAAATATTTAAAGTTACTTTTTTTCCTATAGTGAGAGGTTTATGGGTAACGGGATAAAAAGAAATTCAAAAATCGTGCGCGCAGGCGGCGAACAACAGAAACTGAATACACTGGAACCTGAAATTAGAAACTTCGAATTTGCGGTATTCCTAGAATTGATGGCCTCCACATGTTTACGACACGGGGAGCGCGGGGCTGAAAGAGAGGCGGTGCTAAGTCAAGCGTGACAAACAGCATGAGGGCCCCACTATCAGCGCGTTAGTTGCATTAGGTTGCGTCATGCGTCCAAATCCAACAAAAATTATTCATGCAACCCGCCAGTTTACGTTCGGATTCCCTAGATTTAAGATTCACTTCTCTTTTTTGATACTTTTAAACACCCTGGCTCTTTTTGGAAATGTACAAAAAAATATTTGCGTGAGACACTTCGAAATTTCTTCGGTGTGTCGAGTTAGCCAGCACCCGAGACTGATTAGATGATAAGGAAAAAAATGCATTTTTTAGTGTTCATTTTTCGCCTTTGATACTTTTAAACACCCTGGCTATTTTTTAAAATCTGCAAACAGGTACATAGTTGGGTTTGATAATTATAAAATGTTGTGGTCATAACGAGCAAGTTAGCACCCGTTTAGGGCCCGATAAGACCATCTAGATTAGACGGTCTAAACTATATGCCCTAACTGGACGCAAGTTTGCCCCGATAATTTTCTACACGGGAAATTGTCAAAATTCAAAATCTAATAATTCCAGAATAAAGCTTTATAAATTAAAATTTTTTAAATTATTATAGCATTTGAAATTGAATAATATATGAATAATTTAATATAGACATATGTGACTTTGGAAGTTGATTTATTTTTTATTCAATTTTTTTTAAATGTAACTCGTGAAATTTCAAAATATTCCCAAATTAAAGTTTTGGAAGAGATTGGATTATTTTGATTGGAATTGATGGTTTTCGAATTTTTAAAGAATTACAGTTTAAAAGTTCGCGTGTTTGAAAAAAATTATAATAAAAAATATTTGAGATTTCAAAGCAATTTGAATTTTGAATTTTATCCTTGAAACGGAATAAAATCTCAAGCACTGGATTTTTTCGATTGGACTACAAATAACTTGTTATTGTACTTGTATTTATTTAGAATAACCCAAACAGTATTACGCCAAGGTTACATGTCATTATAGAGTTGACGTTGAATGGAAAAGGTCTGGAATTTTGAAATTGAAATTGTTTACCAACCCTATATAATTGGACAATATTTAAAATTGAAACATTTTTAAAGTGACAATTGCAAGTTTAAATTATTCAAAGTTTATCAATTTTTAATCGGCAATTTTTTTAAGGCGAAGGAGAATAAATTTACGTGTTTCAAGTATTATGATTAGTTATCAATAATTCATCGAATCACGCTTTTTCTTCTAATTTGAATTCCACACACAATAATTTAGCCTCATGAAAATGTAGCAACTCGTTCAAGTTTTTCCTCGTTTATTGAAAACGATGTTATAAACCACTCAGGAGAATATATTCGCTTTTGAATCTCCAACAATATCTATAAAAATGATAGTCGTTAATTAGTGTTTGACGCAATCTTGTAGTTTTTCACAAAAACAGCATTTTCATATTTTTTATGATTTTTTTCGTCAGTGCTTACAATTGAACCATGCCATAAGTTGTGTGTATGGGCAAAAAAGTAAGCCGGAGCAACTAGAGCAAACACTTCGAAAAGGCAATAACGATGCGTTTCAGTTAATATAGAAGCTTTATTTTACCTGTAATCACCAAACCACGAAATTATTTTTTTTTCAACTCGAGATTCTCTCTTTTATCATTTTTACACGTATTCTAAAAAGCACAACCTCTTTTAAAAGGAGGTAAAACTGATTTTTATATTTCTAATTAAATCAAGCAATTTTTTAATAGTCCAAGACTGCGTACTTATTTTTTATTTTCATTTTAAATGTATAAAATTAGGCTCTTAAGCTTTCCCTAAAATTTTATACATTTTCAAACATTTTGATTTACTCGAAAGTGTTGAAGTTCGACGCTTGATTAAATTTATTGTCTCTATATTTAAGCGAAACCTTAAATGGACCTTAATTGTCAAGACTGGTGAAAATTTAATCGATATTCGATTCAGGCATCTGAAAGTTCTAGCTAGGTAGCTTTTCACGTGTTTGCTCGGCGCTACGACGAATTTAGATTTAGATCCACTCTGGAATTTACATAATGTGGTTCTGCTAAAGTTTCAACCTCTATTTTGCACTCTGCTCTTCTTTTCCCTTCCGAAATTAAAAAATTTTAATTTAAAAGAGTTTGAAAATATTTTTAAATCGCTAGCCGCCAATATTGAAATATCAGAGCTGCAACTCTTTCAAATTGAACAATTTTTAATTGTAAGCGGTTGAGAATGAACCATTTTGAATTGCAAAAATAAACTTGAACTTAGATCTAAACCTTTGAGTTGAAATAAATTATAATTGAACAATATTTATTCTTTTGTACAATGTTTTTAATTTCAAATTGAAGCATTTAAATTGGCACGATAACTATTATTTTAACTGCCCAAATGTTGACTAATTACAAATTAATATAATTTAGAATTTAATTATTTAAACTTAATACAGGCCTCAAAGACCGGTCACTATATCCCCTATTGTACCCTATATTCAGTCAAGGTCCCTAAAGTACCCTTTTTTCAAGATTTGGTCCCTATATGGTACCATATTTGCAGCCCATAATGGAACTTTAAAAAAATTCATAAAAAGATCAAAGCTTCCAATAGTCAAGCATTTTGAAAAAATAGCAAAAATCCGGGAATTTCTGTAAGAAGTAACTGTAAAAAATAATCTGGGCTGCCACACAGTCACTATTAGTCACTTTTTTCTCAAATTATTTTTTGGTCACTTTTTTAAATGAAAAGAACACATTAGTCACTTTTCTTTCAGTAAATTAACTCATGGGTTAATCACTATTCAGTTCAGGTCTACACCTATTTCTGAAGTATGTTGAATTCTTTTGAAATATTTTAGGCTATTTTTAAAGATTCCCAGAAATTTTTAACAGATTTCAATAATTTGAAGGGATTTTTAAGATTTTAGGGTATTTTGAAAACTTCTAAGGCATTTCAAGAGCTTTTAATTTGAATTACGTTAGGGAATTTTAGAAGATTCCAAGTAATTATTAATTAATTTCATTTGAAGGGATGTTGAAGCGTTAAAAATATTTTAGGATAAAGAATTTTCTAGAATTTCGGAAGCTACGGAACGATTTTACAGGGCCTATAAGGAAGGTTTTATGATATTTTAAAAGATTTCACAGGATATTATAAGATTCACCGAGGATTTTAATGATTTTAAGGGATTTTAAAGCTCTCAATGTATTTTAATACATTTTCCAAGAAATATCATCTGAGCATTTCATGGGATTTCGCGGGATTTTATCATATTTTAGTGGCTTTCATAGAATTTATTCACGAGAAGTGAGGTATTTCGTAGGATTTCAAAGGATTTGAAATATTTTAGGAAATCTTAAAAGATTCCAAGAAATTTATGAATTGATTTCAATAATTTGAAGATATGGAGTGATTTTACAGGATCTACAAGGGTTTATGGTATTTTAAAAGATTTCACGGGATTTTATAAGGCTTTCGAGTATTTCAATGATTTTAAGGATTTTTTTAATCCTCTCAGTATATTTTAAGAAATTTTCCAGGATTTCAGCAAATATCGCCAGATCTCATATAGAATTTCACGGGATTTAATAATATTTTAGTGGATTTTAAAGGCTTCAAAGATTTGAAGAGTTTTGACATTAGTTCTTGGAATTCACCCTGAATTCTTATTAATTTATCCTGAATTCTTTTTAATTCTTTGGAATCAATTGCATTTTTAAAATTCTTTGACATTTTCTAGAGCTTGTAAACAATTTTAGGGAATTTTAAAAGATTTTAAAGGATTTGAAATATTTTAGGACATTTTAAAAGATTCCCAGAAATTGTTTTTTTATTTCAATAGTGTGAAGAGATTTCAAAGTCTTCGAAATATTTTAGGGTAATTTAAAAGATTCCAATGCATTTTCAAGAGATTTAAACAATTTTAATGGATTTCCAAAGGGGTTTAATAATGTTAAGAGCTTTTTAAAATTATTTCCAATTCATTTGAATTCTTTTGAATTGAATAATTTTGTAGTCATTAATCACTTTTTTGGTTAGAAATTAGTATAGGGTTTCAAAGATTTGAAGAGATTTTCAAATATTTTTTGCAATTCATTTAGAATTCCCCCTGAATTCGTATTAATTTATTCTGAATTCTTTTGAATTCTTCTAAATTCACTCAATTCTACTCAATTCTACTCAATTCAATGGGTTAAAAAAAAGTTTTTGTTCAATTCATCTTCCTTAAATTCTTATGTTAGACATTTCATGAAATTATTTTGAATTTTCTTTAATTTTTCTAAACTCATTTCAAACTTACTCAATTCAATGAATTTTTTCATGTTTTCGAATTGTTTTTAATTCACTTAATTGCTTTTTTTTAATTCAGCTTCATTTTTTATGAATTTCATCGAATTATTCTCATTTACCTTAAATTCACTCAAATTTTACTGAAATCAATGAAATTTGTTCGATTTTTAAATTATTTCTAATTCATTTAAATTGTATTTTGGTTATAAATTAGTAGGGATAATCAAAGACTTAAAGAGATTTTATATTATTTTTTGGAATTTGACCTGCATTCGTTTAAATTCTTAGGAATTCTCTTGAATTTGTTTAGTTTACTTGAATTCTTCTAAATTTACTCAGTAAATTATAAGTCCATTTAACTATTATTAAGTATTGTTAAGTAAATCCATTCATTAATTGAATGGATTTTTTTTAATGTTCAAAAGTTTTTATTTGATTGATCCTGAAGTCTTTTAACCTCCCCTTGAATTCTTGACATTTTATCAAATTCTTTTGAATTCATCTTGGACTTTAATGAATTTCATCAAATTCTTCTCTTTTCTCTTAGATTCCTCTAAAGTCATTCTAATTTTACGGAAATCACTGGAATTTTTTTGATTTTTAAAATTTTTTCCAATTAACTTGAATTTTGTTTGAATTTCAATTGAATTGTTTTGTAGTCTTGCGAATTTATCCTGAATTTGTTACCCTTCGAGGGCGAAAAAAGTACCCTATGAGCGTGACAGAAAGTACCCTTTGGTCCCTATATTTCATCCCATAGGGACTATGAGGCCTGTATTTAAACTTAATAAAGTCTTAACAATTTAACAGGTTCGAATTTTTATGAAGTGAAATCAAAATTATGCTGAAAATGTAAACAATTTGAACCTTGCAACTTTAACAATTTAACATTTTTTAATAATTTCCAGCGTTAAGAACGTAAGACCTATGGAGAGGTTTGAGGCTCCTCGTTCGATCGCCGAGGTTAAGCAACGCTTGGCTCAGTTATACTCGGATGGAGGCCGTTGCACTAGGTCAGGCCTGTCCAGTCAGGAAATTTACTCAAAATCCAGATGGTACATTTCCACCACCACTTCTATCTGCTTATTCGAGAGAGTTCAGATTTTGGTTACTCTTGTGAAGTAGAATGGGAAGTAGAGAGTGGAGGTGAAAAATTAACATTGGTTCGAGTCGTTTCGACGAAAATTCCTGGAATTTCGCTCGCTGGACAGGCCTTCCCTAGATGGTGTAAACTTAAATCAGCTATCAAGCTGCCTTCACTCTTGAACTAATAATAATAATAACCCAAATTTAATCAAAATCATTTTTTTTTAATTTTAAAAAATTTTGAAAATACAAAAAATATTTATTTATTTATTATTTATAAATATCCAGTTACAAATGTATTTTGATGCGCCAATAATTTTAAAGCAGTGTAATTAGGACTCTGAAGTTATTACTATAATTGCTTCATATTTGTCTTCTCCAAGTTCAACCAATCGATTATCGATACTAACGTTGTAGGAAGCAACATTAAGATAAGGGTGTAATTAATTATGAAAGATTTGTTTTTCCAGACGAAGTTTCCTTGCCAAGGCAAGATTATTAGTCTCGTTTGTAAGATGTTCCAGGAAATTACAGGAAGGAAAAAATTCTGCTAAACTTGCATCAGGATTTTCAGATAAAATAGGGACAGCATAGCTGTTCCGTAAAGATTACCGAGTTTTCTGCAGAGTTTACAGAATTTTCAGTAATTTTATAAATTTTCGGATATTATCAGTAACATTTACTGAACTTTTCTGTCAAGTTGACATTTGCAAACTATAAACTCTAATGAAAAAGTATGTCAATTTTACAGAAAGTATCCGTAAATTTGTAAAATTACTGAAAATTCTGTACATTCTGCAGAAAACTCGGTAGGCTGTACAGAAAAGCTATGCTGTCTCTATTTTTACCGAAAATCCTGTAACTTTAGCAGACTCATTATAATCCTTGTAATTTTATTACAAAGATCGCATAATTTTTTCACAATAAAATGTATTAGTTTTCCTTTTTTTAAGCCATTCAGTAAAGCTAGTTTTAAATTGATTAATTATATGTATTATATCTTAAACTCATAAGTTTATTCAGTGCTTTTTTATTAATTCAGTTGCCAAATTGTCTTCACTTTCTCTTATTTCACATGGTCATGTGTAGTGTCAAATTATGTGACATTGTTAGTCAATAAAAAGAGTTCGTCGAGCTGACATGTGGCAATTTAGTGGCATCATTTTATATTAATGCTTTTTATTCTTCACTGTTACACTTCTTACACTCTTTTTAAATATGGTTCAATTAGGTTTCTAATACCTTGAGTCAAAGGTCAATTTAATCTAATTGATTCCCCCTTATTTTAAAGAAATTATCTTTTTTCTTCTGTTTAAAAAAACCTTCCCCTTTTTCTCATTTTTCGCTTAAATACGAACTGAATTAATAGAACCCAATAAAAAAATTCAACTATTTTTTGGTTAAAAAGTCTATTGTTATATTTTTGGTTCAGACTTCATTTTCTTTGTTAAAAATGTAATTATTTTGTCAACGTCTCTTTTTGCGTGGAGAATTCAACGATCTTTTTAATAGATAATTCATTATTATGGATTTAAAATTCATCTCGTGATACAAGACATCTTTTTTGGTGGAAAATTAAGAGTTCGGCTATTTTTCAATAAATAAGCTCAATTTGTTTACGGAATCGCCAAGAATGTATTTCCAATAACTCTTTTATACGGTACTTTGCAAATTTACAATAATTATTAATTATTCAAACAATATTTATAATGTTATTCAGAGTTTGGCTATTTTTCAAGGAATAGGCTGAATTTTAACAGAATTAAATAAGAATATCTTTCCGATGACTTTTTTCTGTAATGCTATACAAATTTACAAGATTTATTTATTATTTAAACAATTTTCATAAGCAAATTAAGAGTTTGGCTATTTTTGAAAGAATAGGCCCAAGTTGTTTCCAGAATCAACAAAGAATGTATTTTCAATCAATATTTTTCACGATACTTTGTACATTTACAATAATTATTAATTATTTGAACAGTTTTCACAAAAATATTCAGAGTTTGGGTATTTTTCAAGGAATAGGCGCAATTTGTTTACGGAGGCAACTAAAAATATCTTTCTGATGACTTTTCCTTTTTCTTTATAAATTTACAAGAATTATTATTAATTATTTAAACAATTTTGATTAAAAAATTAAGAGTTTGGCTATTTTTCAACGAATAGGCTCAATTTTTTACAGAAATAGGTAAGAATATCTTTCCGATGACTTTTTTTTTATAATGCTCTGCAAATTTTAAAGAATTAGTTATTGGTTAAACAATGTTTATAAACAAATTAAGAGTTTGACCATTTTTCAACGAATAGGCTCAATTTGTTCACGGAATCAATAAAAAATGTTTTTCAAATAACTCTTTCCTATGTATACTTTCAAAATGTACAATAATTATTAATTATCTTAACAATATTTATCAACATATCTAGAGCTTGGCTGTTTTTCAAGGAATAGGCACAATTCGTTCACGGAGTCAACTAAGTATGTCTTTCTGATGACTCTTTTCTATGTTGCTTTGTAAATTTACAAGAATTAATAATAATTTAAACAATTTTCATTGACAAATTTAGAATTTGTCTATGTTTTAACAAATAGGCTTCATTTTTTTACAGAATTAACTAAGAATATCATTCCAATGACTTTGTTTTATGATGCTTTGTAAATATATAATAATTATTAATTATTTTAACAATATTCATAAAAAAATTCAGATTTTGGCTATTTTTCAACGAATAGGCTACATTTTTTTACAGAAATAACTAAGACCATCTTTCCGATGACTTTTTTCTGTGATACTTTGATAATTCTCAAATATTATTAATTATTTAAACCATTTTTTAAGACAAATTGATAGTTTAGCTGTTTTGAACCTAATAGGCTCAATTTGATTACGGCTTTAACTACGAATGTATTTTTCATGACTATTTCCTACGAAACTTTGCAAATTTATAATAATTATTAACCACGTAAACAATTTTCATAAAGATATTCAGAGTTTGGCTATTTTCAAAGGAATAGGCTAAATTTTTTACGGAAGCAAGAAAGTATGTATTTTCAATAAGACTTTCCTATATTACTTTGCACATTTGCAATAATTATTAATTATTTAAACAATTTTTATAAACGTATTCAGAGTTTGGGTATTTTTAAACTAATAAGCTCAATTTATTTACGGAGTCAACTACGATTGTCTTTCCGATGACTCTTTTCTATGTTGTTTTGTAAATTTACAAGAATTATTAATTATTTAAACAACTTTCATCAAAAAAATCAGAATTTGGCTATTTTTCAACGAATAGGGTGAAGTTTTTACAGAATTAACTAAAAATATCTTTCCGATGACTTATTTCTATTATGCTCTTCAAATTTCAAAGATGACTCTATTTTCGTAAAAAATTAACTGTTTGGTTGAAAATTAATTTTTTGCTGAAAATTCACATTTTCGGTTTAAAAATTAAACGGTATTGTAGAAAATTCGTCTTTTTGGCTTGATAATTATACTATTTGTAAGAAAATTTCTTTTTTGCTAAAAATTCATATTTTTGGGTTGAAAATTCCACTGTTTTGTAGAAAATTAGTCTTTTTGACTTGAAGATTGAACAGTTTTGTTGAATTTTTTTTCTGTCTTGACTAAAAAATCTTTCTTGATTTAAAATAAAAAATTAAAAGTCAAATGATTCCTAAAACAATAGATTTTTAGTTTTTAAAATCAACTGAGTGTTGAAGTTTTGTCTTTCTAGCTTGAAATTCATCTCTTTTGGTAGAAAATTCGCATTTTTTTAGTTGAGAATTTAACTATTTCGTTGAAAATGCAATATATTTTGACTTCAAATCATAGCAGTATGGTTCCTACATCAATTTTATTTCAAAGAATTTATTTCTCTATTATTCCCCTATTTTCTTGAAAAATCACTATATTTCCCCTGTTTTGAAAGCATTTCGGGCTGTGTAGTCTGTTAGAAGGAACCTATTATTTTTTAGCCTTTTGAAGCATAAATTAAAATGAAATGAAAATGAATAATCTGACATGAGTCATAAAAGGTAAATAATAACTTCTATAATGAAATGAGTAAGAAGGTTTCTCGTCTTTTAGAAACTTCAAACGACTACTTAAGAGTGTGCGTGTGGATTTGCAAAACGGTTCTCAAGAGTGAACCTAAATAATGTCGTGGTCAACATTAAAGACACGTTTTGTCGTTTTCGTGACGTCATAACATTCTTCGAATGTGTACTGCAAGTGCCAAGTACATTCTACATACAATATTGAGATTTGGAAGTCAATGGTCGATTGACATACTTTACCTCCGAGTTTTTGACATACTGGTTCTCATTCGGTACACACAACCTTAACCCTGTTACATTCTTCCCCATTACATTTGCGGATGCCCGAACCAGTTTAAGCCACATAAAAACGGTTCGGCATCCGTTCTTTTGGTCCAAATTTTGACCTCTTCAATATAAACTTTCTTCATTTCTTTGTATTTAACACGTAATTAAATTATTCACTAACCGCAAAAAAATACCTTTGAAATAAGAAATATGCATATATGTTATGAATATAATTACATTTTTCGGGTAGAGCAGTTGGACTTTGATCATTTCTTCATTGGACATTTCTTCACTGAATGCTAGGAGCTATATTTCGATATCTATAAAGTAATGTGACCATTGAAATTTGAATAAAACTTCGCATTGTAAAGTTTCGTAATTAATAGGTCTACAAATTAATTCGGTGCCTTTACCTTGATGTCTTGTAACTCTTGGTCAAACTTGAATTTTATTCCCATATAATAGGTGGCGGCCCTGCGGACTTAATCTAAAAAATCATTAGTCAATACAATGGCGTCTGACAAGGAACATTTGAGACACTGCATTTTCTTTGCATTCCAGTTTTAAAAAATGCAGCTGAGGCGACCGAAATTATTTGCTCAGCCTTAGGAGAAGGTGCGGTGACACGTAAAACATGTAAAAAGTGGTTGCAAAGATTTCACAGTCATGATTTTTCAATTGGAATGCAAAGTGCATCTAGTGTCTTAAATGCTCCTTGTCGGACGCCATTGTATTCACAAATTCTTTTTGAGGTTAAGTCCGCAGGGCCGCCACCTATTATATTGTGTTTTAAAGTTCAAGGTTCGCCCTTTGAAACTACCCTAGGACGGGGAAAAATTCAAGTTTGACCAAGAGTACCGAATTAATTTTTAGACCTAATATGTATGTTTTGTAGTTTAATCAGTTAAATTATAAATTGTAAATGTTTTTTTTTAATTGCAATTTTTAATATTTGTAACTCGATATTCTTTTAGTTTCGTGTTTTTTTTTACACTTTCTACTTAAAATTGTGACTTTGTATGCATGCAATTTAAAACAGATTAATTCAAACTTTTAGGAGCATGTAGATTTAGGCATCAGAATTAGGGACTAGTGTCATATTTAAAAAAAAATTAACGTTATCAAATTGGTCTTATTTTTCAGAATACAAATGTTTTCCTCCAGCCAGGCGTGTCCCTTTATGTTTTCTATCATTTCCCAAAATTACTAATTCATACATTATTTATTTTAATTATAGGGTTCGGGAATATCAAATTTGTATTGTAAACCATGATAGAAAATTATACTTCACAACATTATTTTAAAAATAAATGTATATACAAATTTTTTCAATAAAAAAGGGTAAAAGAAATGTTTTCAATCTTAAAACCTTTTTTTGTGTTATCTTTTAAAGATAAACATCTTTTTTTTCTTGAAAAAAATGCTTAGATTGTCTATTTTAACATATATTTTAGCCAATTTTTTTGTAAGGGTTATTTCATGGCTTAAAAAGAACAAAATCTTACGCAAGGCGCCGTTCGTGTATAGCATGTAACATTAGGATGGTCCACAAAAAAGGAACTCTAGCATTTTTTTGCAGAAACAACCCATTTTATGAGGCATCAGAAAAAAATGAATACGTAATTTTCAATAAAACTAAAGCAAAATACAGGGAATTTTTCAAAGTACTTCCCCGAATGTAACGTATGCGTTGATTTTTTATTTGGACCCCCACCGTCTTTCAACAAGACCCAAAAACCACCCTCTAACCGAGGATCTTGTATTTGGCGGTATGCTGGTCGTAATTTTTACTTTTTTGTAGCTTTTTTGCAGATCATTTACAGTGGACAAATTAAAAAGTTTCATGTATTTGTTTATTAGATATTTGAAGTATTGAAGTATTTATTCTTTCTTTGGTGCTACATTTCAGTTTTACACCTTCACTCGCCCTTTTTCCTTCATTAACAATATGAACACTTACAAACTAGTTTAATTACAACTATTTACATAATGACTTAACCTAAATCACATTTAGCCTGTATCACTAATTTTTAACATTTAATATATCCTCTATCTTTCCCAAATTTAAACACAAGTCTTCGTCCACTTCCTTCTGTAAATCTGCCAGTAACTCCTTCCTCCAGTCCTTCTGTCTATTCTTTTCTCTCCAACTTCTCCACCATTCTTTTCCCGTTGTTTTTAACTTTTTCATTACTTCTTCACACTCGATTACATGTTGTAATGTTTCCTCTTCGACCTTGCAAGCCCTGCAATTGTTGTCTTTAAAGCCTTTCTTTCCTTCCTTTACGGCATTTCCACACCTCCATCGAGCCCATACTTGCTTCTGTCTCACCTTTAGTTTTTCCCTTTGCCAATATGTCTCCATCTCTGTATTCTTCTTAATCTCTTTATAATAGCTGCAGAAACTGGATTGTTCTATTTTTTCCCAATCTTTCTGTATGTCTTGGGCTTCTGCTATCATTTCCAGCTCAACTAGTCTTTCCGCAATTTTTTCTACTGGTTTTCCTTCTCCTATCATTTTAATTATTTGTCCGTCTCCCATATTTTTCATTGCTTCCTCCAACGACCTCCCCCAGCTAGTTGGATTGCCATTCCTAATATTCCTTATTTCCTCCTTTATACACTTTCTTGACCATCTATCCTCCTCCATAGAGAGTACCTTTATTATAAAAGCGCCAGCCCTTCTTCTTGCCTCTATTTCCACACTCCTTCGCCCTGCTTCCATCTTCCATATGTAATCAGGTGTGTTCTTTCCTAGTCCCATGCTCGATTTCACATATCTGCTCTGTACCTTCTCTATCGCTTCTTTTCTTTTCCATCCCCAAATTTCTACCCCATACACTGCCGCCGTTTTCACCGTTGAGTCCATAAAAAATAATTTTCTCTTTAAGTTTGTTATCGCAGCTCTATTTGTTTCGCTCCATACCTTATTAATTAATCGCTGCGTTTTTCCTGATGCCTTCTTAACATGTGTATTGTATTGATTTGTAGTTGCAAACCAAAATCCAAGATAATTAAACTCCCTTACTACTTCTAACTCACTGTTTTTATATTTCCAGCTTTCCTTTTTCTTTTTCCCTCCATTCCTAAACACCATAATCTTTGTTTTCTCTACATTTACCTCCATCCCGTTCTTCTCCGTCCATCTTTCTACATTCTCAATCATTTTATCTAGTTCCTCCTTACTTTCCGCTACTATCACCGCATCATCTGCATAGAGCAATGCATAGATTTTTATATTTGAACCTGGACTATGAACCGTGCCTCCATCTCCTTTTCTTCTTAGTTCTGTTTCTAAGTCGTTAATATAGATATTGAATAAGATGGGGCTGAGCAGGCACCCCTGTCTCATACCCTTTTTTGTTGTGAATTTTTCAGTCTTTTCCTCTCCTACTATTACTTCATTCCACGTCTCTTTGTAAATTTCTTTGGTCATTTCTAGGAACCTTCCATTTATCCCCATCCTTTCCATTTTCGTCCACAGCCTTTTCCTATCCACCATATCAAACGCCTTTTTAAAATCAACAAATACTGCATACAACTTGCCTCTCTTTCTTCTCAGTCTGTTTCCTATTATTGTATTTAAGACAAAGATCTGCTCTATGGTGCTTCTTCCTTTTCTAAACCCTGCTTGAGCTTCCGTTAATTTCTTTTCTCTCTCCAGCTTTTCGCTCAACCTTCCTGCCATTATCGATGCCAATATTTTGTAACCTATATCCAACAATGAAATTCCTCTGTAGTTACCTGTCAAATTCTCATCCCCTTTTTTGTGAATAGTATAGATCGATGCCGTACGCCATCGTTTTATTAATCGCTTCTTCTGCCATATGTCCTTGATCAATTGTATAAGTTCTTCCATTCCTTCTTTAGGCATGCCCATCAAAAATTCTGCTACAATCCCATCCTCTCCTGCAGCCTTACCTTTTTTTAACTTCCTTATCCTTGTAAGTATTTCTTCTTGCTCTAGAGGTTTGTTTAAATCATCCTCTTCTAATACTTCTTCACTTCTCTCTTCTTTTTCTTCGCTCTCTTTCTCTTCATTATCATTCAATTCTTTCTTCTTTCTCTCATCCTCAAACCTCAAATCGTCAACTCTCTTCTTTCCCTTCTTCTCATCAGCCTCTTCTATAAATTCCTCAGCTCCCTCCAGTAATGACATAAAATGTTCTAGCCATACTTCTTTCTTAATTGTGTTACCCACCATACTCCTTTTCTTTCTATACCAACTCATGGCCTTCCACCATTCTGTAATATTTCTACTCTCTGCTACCTGCTTCTGCTTTTTATCCAGCCAATCCTTGATCAATTTTTCCCTCAGTTCTGCTAGTTCCTTTCTAGTGCTCATGTACGCTTTCTTGTTATTCCAATCCCTGTTTCCTCTAAATCTGTGTAGCAGCTTAAATGTTTCTCTTCTTTTCAACTTGTATTCGCCGTTATCCCACGTTTCCTCCCGCCTATTTTTTCCTCCTCCCTTAGTTGTCATACCAGTCCTCCTTGCTGCTTCTTCAATTGTCTCTATTATGTTTCTCCATCTTGTCTCAGGATCTGGATTCTCTTCTGTATCTCTTTCCTCCCAACATTCAAGCCATTCTTTACGGAATTCTTCCTCTTTTTCCTCTTTCCACTTTAGTCTTCTTACTTTCTTTCTTTCCCTTTCTGATTTTCTTTCTGTTTTGCCCCATTTCACTCGATATATTACTGGTAAATGATCTGATCCTTCTTGAGCTGCAATCCGGAGTCCCCTAAACCATTCTGGTTTGTCTATTCCTTCCTCCATTTTGACCATGACTAAATCCAATACACCACCTAGTCCTTTCCCGTGCCCAATACACGTTACCTTTCCTTCCCTATCTTCTTCCGTTCTACCGTTCATAATTAACATCGCTCTTGCCTCGCACCAATTTAGTAAAAGTTTACCCTCAGACCGTATTTCTTTATCTTCTGAATTTCTTATACAAAAATCCATTTCTTCGTCCAAGCCGCATTCCGCCACTCCCTGGCCTGTTCCTATTTTTGCGTTCAGATCCCCCGCCAGTATTAATCTTGCTGTGTGTCCTTCTAGGCTATCCACTTTTTGATCCAGCTTCTTCAAAAATAATTTTATATTATTAGGTTTGTTATTATAGCCCGTGATCAACACGTAATTATCCTCACTGTCCTTCTTTTTTATTTGTAACTGTAATCCGTACTCCCATTCCGTCAGATTCCAACTAGCCTCTATCCTTTTCTTAACACCAATCAGGTGCCCTCCACTTGCTCTGCCTTTAGTATGTTTCCTGACTGCTGCCTTGCCGAACCATTCAAATTTCTTATCTAACGTTTTTATACATCTTTCCATTCTTTTCCCTTCCAAAAAAGTTTCTTGGAAAACAACAATGTCCACACTCTCTCACAATTTCCAATTTTTCTTCACGTTTGCCATACCCTGAACATTCCATTGCATCAATACCAATTCACTATCTGCCAGTACTTCCTCTTCCATTGTCACGAAAAAAATTTCTTTCCTCCCTTTCATTCTTAAGTTTCAATTCTCCTTCCAGCTCATCCCATTCTAGACATACATCGTCTACCCAGAGTCTCTGATACCCCATTCTGGCCCTCTTCCCTTTAAACCTCCATGCTTCCGCTTCTTTTTCTAACCATGTTTGTACCTCTTCTTGTCTCTCTGTTAGATCATCCAAAATCCATACTCCCCAGCCTAAGTCTCTTAAACTTATCTTTTCTTTCATTAACTTTAATTTGGATTTCCACTCCTCAAATTCAACTTTCAGTCCTCCCTCAATTCTTTCCAGTTTGTTCACCCTAGCTTTTATTTGCAATATGTTCCACAACCATCCTTCCAATTCTTCCTTCTTTTCTCTTGTTACGAGTGTCAGCCCTTTAATTATGACAGTCTTTTTCTTTGCCCTTCTTAACTGTACCTCTTCATCCCATTCCTCTCTACTTAGCCTTTTAGGTGGTGGCTTTGCCAAACCCGTCCCCTCGTCACCCCCGCCCGCATCAGCAACCTCCAACCCTCCTGCCACCGAACCGGCAGCATGTGCTAGAGTCATTGCCTCCGCCGACAGGGGCCTCTCCATCTCGCCGTATTGTCGCCCCCCTTCCTGACGCTGTTCTAATAATTTATTTAATTTAATAATTTCCATCCTACCTCTTTCAACTTCTCTTTTTAGCTGTTCTACTTCCTCTTCCTTTTCTGCCTCCCCCTTCCTTTTCTTTTCACATTCTTCACATCTATCATGTCTAAAAGTATACTCTTTCCTCAAAATTTCTTCTAATTCTGCCATTCTTCTATCCCATTTTTCTTCCTCTTTTTTTTCCCAACCGTCTTTCCACTCCAAAAATAAACCAATAACATCCTCTGATTGTACACTTTGTATACCCCCCTCCTCCTTAGATATTCTCTTTTTTATTGGAGTCCTCGTCAATTCCTCTTTTGCTAAAAATGCTTCTTTTTCATTATTATCCATTACCCTCTCCACCTGGCCTCCCTCTTGAGCATCTGTATTTAAGTTGCCTATTTCTTTCTCCCTCTCGCTATTCGGATCTTTTAACCAATAATCTTCCAGTCTTCTTACCTTATTATTCTCTTTACATTTTGAACTTCCCTCCCCGTCTGTCACTTTTCGCGGTCTACCTCTTCCTTTTTTACCGACCTCAACTTGCTGCGCCATCTCTTGTTCCTCCCCATCACTGGCCACCATCTCACTGGTCGTCATATCCGTTTCGCAATCCTTCGTTCCTGCCATTCCTGCCTCCTTCATGCTCAACCCAACCTCAACCGTCCAAAAAAACTGCACACTTTCCACGTTATCTCACCTCTCTCATCCAGTTCTAATATTCCAAATTATCACAATACACTAGCCCTTTCTACACGCACTCAGCCTATCTCCAATTTCCACCTTTATCTACTCAAAAACCGGCTTTCTACCGCACCTCACACACAACACGTCTGCCCCGACTCACTTCCACCGGAAGTCCCCCTGTTTATTAAACATTAATTGTTTAAACAGTTTTCATTTTCAAATTTTAAAGTTTTAATTTTGAAAGCATATACAGTTTCACGGCTCAACTTTAGAAAATACTCAATTTTAAGCGTTAGAAATAAAAAATTATTCTATTTTAATGTTTTAAATTTTACAATTTTAAAGGCTTATCTTTAAAATTACACAATTTTGGCCACTTCAAATTTAAGATTTTCTAATTTCAAGCACTTCCAAATTGAAATTTTTTCAGTACTTCAGAAATTATTCAATACCGTAATTTAAAATAATTTTTAAGGTTTAAAATTTCAGACTGAATTTTGAACGCTAGAATATGAATTTTTTCATTTTTTTATTATTTAAAAAAAAAGTTGTAGTCTTGTGAATATAAACGTTCAATTTCCAAAATTTTAATCTTAAATGCTTTTGAATGATTGAGATTGATAAAACGTACAACCATATTTGAAAATAATGGACATAATACTTTATATTTTCATGAAAAGATCATCGATGGATGGCATGGCAAAAGGGGTTAAGGGAAATAATGGAAAAAATTACATTTGCTCTAAAATTCTAAAAAAAATTAAGGCAAAACATTTTTTTTGCTTGACTTTTATTTTTTCTATCTTGTATAGAGCAATTTTAATGGTAGCAGGTGCTTGGGGTAAGCCAGGAATTCCATAATCTGTAAATACTCATTAAATGGTAAATAAAATATTAATTTAAATTTTTGGAAGCTTGCCAATATACACAATACCCATACTAAAATAATATCTTGAATAGAACAAAATATAAACCATTTCTGTATAGATTATGTTATAATTTCAAAGTTATCGATGCGTGGTGTGTCGTGAGACTCCAGCTCAGATGATGGGAATGTTGAATATTATTATGAATTATGTATATTTCTGCCATCAACGTATCTAGAATGTCCTTTTTTTATTACGTCACAACCGGTATGAATTAGTCTTGACCCTTGAAATTGCATATTATTAAGATTGCATATTACTGGAGTTGAATATCTCGCAACCATTTTTTGTTTAAAGTGCAGACTTCACACTCTTTCCCCTGCTCCTCTCTTTTCCGCTCTTTTAAAAAATTCTTCTTTTTCGCCCTATTTTCACGAAACTTTCCCTTTTTCACGTTATGAATAGAACCCAATAAAAAAATTCAACTATTTTTGGTTGAAAGTTAAATCTTTTTAATTGAAAAGTCTACTATTATATTTTCGGTTCAAGATTCATCTTGTTTGGTAAAAAATTCGACTACTTGATTGAAAATTCAACTATTTTGTTAAAAATTAAATATTTGGTTGAAAATTCATGTATTTCTTGAAAATTCATCTTTTTGGGTTGAAAATTAAACTATACTTTGATAGAAAATTCAACTATTTGGTTGAAACTGAACTTTTTTGTTGAAAATTCATGTTTTCGTGTTTCATAATTTAATAATAACAGGCTTCACAGTCATTCCCCTTTCCCCCGTTTTCCCCTTCTCTCGAGAAATATTTTCTTTTGCCCCTATTTTCAAGACATTTCCTCTATTTTTTCATACATACTTTCTAAACGATATGCGACTTTTATGAGTTAATCATTTTTATTTTTGTACAGTTTTAATTTTTTCACGAAATTCTTGGAAATAAAAAAAAATGAATCCAGCGATCAAATTTAAACAAAACACTTTCAAATGTCCCCGTGTAACTCAAAACCGGAACACGGATACACTGGTAGATTTTAAATAAATTGGGGCGTATGATACATAAAATTATTAGCAATTAAGAGATAAATAATTTCCATTCAACATTTCTTTCCTTGCACCGAAAATTTGGCAGAAATTTCACTTCTTTGTGAAGAAGTACTATCTTTAGTTCTTATGATAAATTAAAAAATTGTAAACTGTAAAAAATAGAAATGATTGACTCATAAATTTTGCATGTCGTCCATAAAAGTAAATTTAGCGATCTCTAAGAATTTTTCTTGAATCTAAAAAATACAGTTAAGGACTATAAAATGAATCTAGGGGTGGAGACACACCCCCAATTTTTGTATCGCATTTACTTTTGTGAAGAGAGAAAACTTGTGAATTGCATGAGTGATGTAGGAATTAGGCCGAAGTTATCTTCGGATTATTCTAGTATCCTATTCTGCCTTACAGTACTGGTACTGGGCTCTTGTAGACAAAACCGAAGTGAAATAGCACCCGTCTTATAAAGCGAGGGCTGTAGGTCGAAAGCGATGAGCTTTTTCGAGTCGGTCGAGTTGAATGAAAATGGAGGAGACAGGAACAAAAAAAAAGAAGAAAAGGGAAAGAGATAAAAACAGGAAAAAGATAGAAACAGGAAAGAGGAAGAGATAGACAGAGTAAAAATAGAGGTACAAAACAGTTGCAAAAAGACGTGATAAGAAAATGGAACAGGTTCACTTTAACTCCTGAAAAGTCTTTGTTTTTCATTATTTATATTTACTACCAATGAATTAAGATCGGGCATGTATGGTTGGAAGGTAAAAGAAATTATTTCAATTTATGTTCCTCTTCAGAATTCCGAAATATGAAAAAGTTTTGCCATTTTTAGTTTAATGTTTTTTTCTTTTATTCAGAATAGTGTAACAATCGTGTTCCTAAGATTATGTAGATGTTTGAATCTCGTTTCGCGGTTTTCAATTTCACTGATTAGTCAGTTAATTCAGGTTGGGCGTAGGTTAGGGAAAATCTGGAAATCAGGGGAAAGTCAAAAAATTTATTGTTCAGGGTAAGTTAGGGAATTTATAAGATGCATTTTAAATAACTGTCAAGGATAATATATTTGAAAATTTTAAGTTCAATTTGAAATTGTTTTATTCCGTTTATAAAAGATTCAATGTTAAAAATGTTACATGATTAATATTCTGGTCGTTGAATATTAAAGGTCAAGGAAAATAAAAAATTGGTCAAGGAAAAATTAGAGAATTTTGAAAATAAAGTTTTGCGACCACCCTCATAAAATATTCTTGTTAGTAATTTATTTGCCTCGCATTTCTATTTCTTTTTTTTCTCACAGTTGCTTCCTCCTGACGATTATATTCTTAGTTAAAAACTGTATTATTTGTTAAAAATTCGTCTTTCTGGGCCCAGCTATTTCGGTAGAAAATTATCTTTTTGTTGAAAATTCGTGTATTGGTTTAAAAATCCATCTATTTTAGTAGAAATATCATTTTCTTTAAATAAAAATGCAACTGCTTCATTAAAAATGAATATTCTTTGGTTGAGGATTCAACTGTTCGAGTTGAAGATTCGTCATTTTAGTTGAAACTTCTTCTTTTTTGTTGAAAATCAACTATTTTGTTGAAAAACAATATTTTAGGGTCTAAAATTCAACAATTTTACAGAAAATTCGTCTTTTGGATTGAAAGGTCAACAATTTGGATGGAATTTTTTTTTCTTGACTGAAAAATCTTTATTTGATGATAATTCGTCTCTTTGGTTGAAAGTTAATATTCTTGGTTGAAAATTTGTCTTCTTGTTTTCAAAATTGATCTCGTTTGGTAGAAATTTAATCTTTTTTTTTAACTTTTTTTTTTGCATAAAATATCAACTAAGGTAAATGCACTAGTAATCGTCACCTTAAGCCAAATTGGAAATCAAAAATGCTTATAATTGTATTTAAAACACAATTCTTATTTCACCAAAGGGCTTAACCGATTAAAGCAGATATAGAAAAACTTAATTTAGATCACTTCTCATGATATTTGATTGGAGTCAATTTTTATTCACGATAAAAATTCAAATTATGCAAATGCGTTAGTTATCGTCAGGCACGTTACCAAGTATTAAAACGAAAAAAGTATACTAATTTGATAAAAGGATATTGAAACTGACCTAAAATCACATATTTTATCATACGCGGCAAGAGCGAGTCTTGTTATACGAAAAATACTGGGCCATCTGACGATAAATAATGCAGTGACGATTACCAGTGCATTTACCTTATTACATTTTTTGTTGCGAGTTCATCTTTTAGTTCAAAATTCAATTGGTTTCTAAAAAATTCGTCTTTTTGGCTTGAAAATTTAACCATTTTGTTGCAAATGCAACTAGTTTTGGTATAAGTTTAATCTTTTCTTTATTAAAAATTCGACCATATGGTTGAAAATTCATCTTTGTAAGTTATTGAAAATTCAACTATTTGGTTAAAAATTCAACGTATTTGTTGAAAATTCGTCAGCGAAGAGTTTAATCTTAAATACTATTTTGTTTCGTTTATAAAAGATTCTATGTTAAAAATGTTACAAGATTAAAATTCTGGTCTTTGAATATTAAAGGTCAAGGAAAATGAAAAATTGCTCTGAGAAAAATCAGGGGAAAGTCAGCAAATTTCCAAAAAGAAGTTTTTCGGCCACCCTGGTTAGTGATACTAATCACAAAATAAATTTTACCGACAATTTTTTCGTTATCCTCCTGCCCACATTAAATCAGATGTCAAGTTGAAAATTTGAGTAATTAAATAAAAGGCACAATGGAAGGTTTGTCAACTGCTAAATGTTTCTGCACTGGAACCTGGAATTAGCTACCTCGGATTTACTATATTCCTAGAACTAATGGTCCCCGCATTTTCGTGATGAGAGGAGCCGCGGGACCGAAAGGGAGGCTGTGCTCAGTCAAGCGTGACAAACAGTCACGCTTGGCTGAGCACAGCCTAACAGCGCGTTAGTTACATCAGGTTTCGCCATGCATCCAAATCCAACATAAATTATTCATGCGGCCCTGCCTGTTTACGTTTGAATGTCCTTAGTGGCTTGTATTAAATTGACCAAATTTTCAACTCGATATCTCATTTCGTGTGGACAGGAGGATGGCGAAATATTGTCGATAACATTTATTTTGAGGTATCACATGGCCTTGAGTGAATTTGACTGATTTGATTCCGTGACCCACTGATACCCAATCTAATTAAAATCATTAAATTTGATCAATTTCTCTTTTCTTCAGGATCTATCGATCATGGATATATTCGAGAAATGGATTCTTTAAAAAATCCGAGAGAAGTTGAGAGAGTTTCTGGTTGAATACATTGAATTTTCTCAATGGTCATCTAAAAGTTAGTGGATTTTTTTGAAGTGCTCGAGAATTATTAGTCGAAGAAGTTTTGTAGAATGTTGATGGCAATGGAAAGGGGAAGGGGAGGATAATGAGCAGGCGGTATCTCATAAAGAAGAATTTTTTGTGAGAGGGTGGGTGAGGAGAGGGAGAGAAAGAGATGAGTGTACAGCAAGCTCATCATCATCGGCGCGGCGCTCGTCCCGTTTCCACGTACTTACATACATAACGGTGACGGTTCCTCGGCCTTCCCCCTTCCTGTCTTTGTCTGTGCCTCGATACGGTGGCTTCGTGACCGCGAGAGGCCGGGACGCTGACCTAGAATCCAAACAGAATCCGTTTCTCGACCGTAGTCTCATCTTTTCCCTACAGTCTGTGGTCTACAACTCTAAATTAATTATCCATTGCTTCCGTGCAAAATCCACTCCTACGCATGACTTTTCACACAATTTGTGCATCAAAATACAATCACACGGATCAAAAGATGTTTATATATGGGTCATTCCCAGGGCTCCCACAGAGTCACTCAAGTCACTTTTAAAGGAAAAGGCCAGTTCAGTCACTTTAATCCATCGCATTTCAGATTTTATCTAAAAAATAAATAAAAATTAATTAATCTATGTATGAAATCTATGGTAATCTATAGTAATAAAAAATGCCTATTTTTTTCTCTATTTTCAAGAAACTTACCCTTTTACATACTGTTTTTTTTGCTTGAATGCGAACTGAATTAATCTTGGAATTAGTAAAACCCATTATATGAAAATCCAACAATTTTTGGTTGAAAGATAATTCTCTTTGGCTGAAAAGTCTGCTATTATATTTCTCGTTCAGACGTTATCTTTTTTGGTTAAAAAATGTATTTGGTTGAAAATTTACTTTATTGAAAGTGTAAATATTTTGCTGAACACTCATGTTTTATGGTCGAAGATTCAACTGTTTTGTTGAACCTTCATCTTTTTAGATAGAAAATTCATCTTTTTTGCGATAAAAGTAATCTTTCTTGGTTGAAAATGATCTTTTTTTGTCGAAAATTCAACTATCTTCTACAAGATTCGTCTTTTTGGTTTGAAAATTCGACTCTTTGTTTGAAAATGCAATTATTTTCGTTGGAGTTTAATCTTTTTTATTCGAAATTTCGACCATTTGAATGAAAATTCAACTATTTGATTAAAAATTCAACTTTTTGTTAAAAATTTGTCCCTTTTGCTTATTAGTACAACTATTTGGTTATTAATGCAACTTTTCGTTTACCGTTTTTTTTCGTCGAGAATTTAGCTATTTGGTTGATAATTAATTTTTGTTTTTGGTGAAAATTTATTTTTTCGGAATATAAAGTCGAAGTTTTTGAAAAAATTTGACTTTTGAGCTCGAAAACTCAATTTTTTTTCGTAAAAAATTCATATTTTTTGGTTGAAAATGCAAATATTTGTATAAAAATTGAGCTGTCTTGGTTGAAAATGCAAATATTTGTATAAAAATTGAGCTGTCTTGGTTGAAAATGCAAAGGTTTTTGGTTGTAGTTTTATCTTTTCTTATCCAAATTTCGGCCCTTTTATTAAAAATTGAACTACAGTGAACTCTTGCTTATTCCAAGAGCCGAGAAACGTAAACATTAGGATATTTCAAGGATGGAGGGGGCCCCATCTCTAGCGCGAGGCGTGGGGTGAGTTTGTCAAGCGACGCTCATTGGTTACCCCGGCCTTGTAACGATGCGCGCGCTGTAAGCATGCGTGCGTCCTTGTATTTGCGCATCCTGCATGTCAGTGTTTTTCAAGTGTTTTTGTTGACGTACGAAAAGGTAATCGAATATTGTAAAAAATATAACATTTCCTTGAAATAGTACAATTTGCCAACTAAAAATCAATATAATATATAACAAAAAACGACTCAAATGTATCACGGAATATTGAGTATTGTAGCATGACGTCACGATCATGATAAGATCGGTGGAATTGTCAGCAAAATTTGTAGAGTTGGTACACCTTGTCATGGGAGTGCATACGCCTTTTTGGAGAAAATATTCTAAACGTAAAAGTAAGTTATAAGTGTCTGAATAGTAATATTTTTCAATGTAGAATGCGTTTGCGCAATTCTGTTTCATCCTTTTATCTGTTGATCCCGATTCTGATCAAATCGATCTGATTCAACTATTTGGTTGAAAATTCATGTGTTCTATTAACAATTCCTCTCTTTAGCTTGAAAATTCAATATTTGGTTGAAAAATCGTGTACTTTGTTAAAGATTCGTCTTTTTTGGTATAAAATTGATCTACTCGGTTGAAAATTAATGTTTTTTGTTAAAAATTCATGTATTTTATGAAAAATTCATCTTTTGGTAAAAATTTCATGTTTTTTGTTTTGTTTAAAATGCAACTTTTTTGTTTGAAAATTAATAATATTTATTTATAGTATTTTCTTTTTAATTTATGCTTTTAACCGAAAATTTAACTACTCCATTTCTACTTGAAAACTGTTATCTTTTTTGGTAGAAAATTCAACTATTTTTTGAGAATTCATATATTATTCATATTTTTTGTTGGCATTGCAATATTTTTAATTGAAAAGTTAGGAATGTAGAGCGATTCATATTGAATTCTGTATGATACCTACATTAATTTTATTTGAAATGAAAATAATTAAAATTCTTTATCAATACAATTATTAAATTATTGATATTAATTAAAATAATTATATCGAGAACAAAAAATAAAATATAAAATAAATGTATAGTGTTATCGAAAAAATCAAGTTTGTCAAGTGTGATTGCAAATTATGAAGAGGGTCTTTTTGTAGACATTTTTCAAGGAATAATTTTTCTCTCTTTACTTTTTTTTATATCTCGCTTAGTTCTCCTGAAAAGTAGGTATTTATATTTTTTGATATTAAAAATTGATTTTTTTTAAAAACGGCTTCGACGAAGATTTTATTTTTTATCAAAAAATAGTTACAAGGCATCCCAGATACAAAATCAAGAACAAAATTCTTGGTGTTCGCACCTATGTGTTGAAGTCATTTCAACGGAACCATGGAATTTATCCCATAAGAGTTTATCTTGTTTCGGCGGCTTGGTGAAGAGATAATTGAATTTCTGTGTAAGAAAAAAAAATCGTTTTTTTCAATAACGAGAGCAGATGCTAAATGTGAAAGAAGTCAAAGAGCAAAGTTTATTACTATGTTTTTGTATAACATGAAAAAGTTATGGTATCCCGCTAGAATAACCCGTAATTAAAAAAAAAATTGTTTTGGATCTCGTCATTAGCCCCACATAAAAAATTCATTTTGATCAAAAATGTATGCAACAAAAAATACTTGTCATAATGATTAATTTAACACTTTATTTATGGAATTCAATTAAATTAATTAAATGTATAAATTAATAATATTCTAAAAAAAACGGCCATTTTTAAAAATGGAATAAAAATAGCAATTGATTTTCACGTGAAAAATATTTTTTAGTTGGAAGTTAATAACTGAATTTATAACTGGGTTTAACACCTATGAAAATAACCCAAAAAATTCTAAAATAGTACATTTTCTTTTAATCTAACTTAATAAAAATATATGACCAAAATGTATAATTTTCAAAATTTACGTAACTTTTGACGCCTCTGGGGACTAAATGACATCCAGCAACTTTAAACAAAGCCAAGAGTTATCCAATCAACCTAGAAAAATAAGAGAACAATTTTTATTATGGTGGTCGAAAAGTATTTTTTAAATATTTCAAATAATAAACAAAAGTTTAGAAGTTAATAGAAATATATACTTATTTGATTAGAAACAATAGGACGTTATCTTCCAACAAAAGCAAGAGAAGAATTTTTATCCCATCTAAATTCTTATGCTTATATAGGAATCCACCTGGGACTCCATGGAATTATATATGGTTTCCCGTGAGTACAAATTGATATTGGAGAAGCCGCAGAGTTACAGGATCTTGTATGGATTCCCATCGGGGATTTTGCTTTGCATGAATTCTTCGTCAAAATCCGAATTTTGCTGAATGTCGTAAACATTTTCCATGTCGAAATCCCTAGTATTTTCTCTTTGGGATCAGAGTCGACTTCAAAATACAAAAAGAACTCTTTTAATGTATATATTCTGTAATCAAAGTTTAATTACAGAATATAGAAGTTTAATTATTAGAATTATTAGACGTAGAAGTTTAATGATTAAACCTACAAAACTCGAATTAGTTTTAAAGGTTTATTGTTCAATGTGGCTAATTATTTTTATTGAATGCCATAAAAATTATTTGAAACCGAAACTAAATTCTTTTTTAATTTGTATCATGTATAATTCTGAATTTACAAGAAAAGCTCATCTGAAGTCATAAGGAGAATTTAATATTTGAAAACTTTTCTTCGTTAGGAATTACTTTTGCTTTGATAGGCATATATTATGTGGTTATATGAGAACTTCGATGTTTCGTTCCTTGTGGAATTTAATTAAATTATACTCTAGAGTACGGGAAGATAGCTTTTATTACGAAGTGACCTTAAACTAAAAAAGATAATTCGATCGTTTCCGAGTTTAGTCTTATTATTAAATTTAAAATAATTACATGAATTTATCATACTTTATTATGTTACCGACATTCAATGGTTTGTTTCCATGCTAAATCTAGTAGCTTTTCAATTTAGCACGTACACAAACAATTTTAAGTTGTCAAATGTCGGTAACAGAAATCTAGATCTATTACAATCTAGGCTTTTCAAGACACTTTTTAGTAACCTTTTTTCAGAAAAAGTCACTATAGCCCAATTTTTTAAGGAAAACGCATTTGAGAGGCTATATAAAAAACAGAAAATTCAATTAATCTATGTATGAAGTCTATAGTAATCTATGGTATGAATAATGCTATTCAATATCAGACTTCACATTCTTTCCCCTATTCCCTTCTTTACCCCCTTTTTAAAAAAGAATTCCTCTCTTTCTCCCTATTATCAAGAAACTTCCCATTTTTCTGGTTTTTTATTGCTTAAATGCGAACTGAATTAATAGAACCCAGTAAGAAAATTAAACTACTTTTGGTTGAAAGTTAATTCTTTTTGGTTGAAAAGTTTACTACTATATTTTTGGATCAGAATTCACCTTTTTTGGGGTAAAAATGTAATCATTTGGTTAAAAATTTAATTATTTTCTTGTAAATTTAACTATTTTATTGAAAATTCATATTTTTAATCGAAAATTCAACTGTTTTTTTGTACATTCGTCTTTTTGGAAACAAAATTCATCTTTTTTGGTAGAAAAGTATTCTTGGTTGAAAATTAATTTTTTTTGTTAAAAATTCTACTACGTTTTGAAAAAATCGACTTTTTGACTTGAAAATTCAACTGTTTGATTGAAAATGCAATTATTTGGTTAAAAATTGAGTTGAAAGTTACCTTTTTTGTTGAAAATTCATCTTTTCAGGAGGTTTTCGAAAAAATGTCCCTTTTTAGCTCAAAAACTCAACTCTGTCGATGAAAATTTATATCTTTTGGTAGAAAATTAATCTTTTTGGTTCAAAATTCATCTAGCATGGTACCTACATTAATTTTATTTAAAATAATTTATTCCCCTATTTTCGTGAAAAATCACCCTATTTACCCTGTTTTGAGATCATTTTAGGCTGTGAAGTCTGCAATATATTAAAATTTTAATTTTCTTGTGTTCTATTTCCTATTGTATAAAGCATCAAAATATAAATGCGGCATTTAAGTGTCAAAGGTTTATTTAGCTTGTAATAAAACGAATTACAATTTGTCTGGATATTACTTATAAAATTCTATCAATTGTGACCTTAGTCTTCTCCCCCGAACTCAGCAATACAATTTCATCTGATCTTGTAAATGCAATCCGATAAATTAAATGTGTAATGAAATCAAAATTTTCGAGTAGATAAGTGTTGGCCTCTATTTGTGTGAACAGTTAGTCACTTTTAGTAATTGTTTAGCCTAAATTAGTCACTTCCACTTTTCTCAAGTACAGTGATCTGTGGAAGTCCTAATAATAATATGTATAGTAATATATTTTGTTTTTATTCTACTTATAATTTTAGGATAAAATGAATCTATGCTCTGTGGAATCATAGTATGTAATAAAATTCTTTTGTTCATAAAATTAATATTTTAGAGAGATTTTAGTTTACTTTTTTGACTTTAACATAATTTTGAATAGTTTTTCAACGACCTCAATTTTCATATAATTTCCGTTAATGGAATAACACCTTATTTTTATATCAAGCAAGTTTATTAATAGTTAGTTTCGTCCTCGTTGCGTGTAACTATCCCATTACATAAGAGTTACATATTTTACGTTATACAGAGAATGGAAGCATTAACAGTGATGAATAATAAACATTCATGCTTAAAGGCTACTGCGGTTCTGGTGAAACCAGAAGAACAGTCGCCATCTGTGTCAGTACATATTCCGATAAAAAAAATTAATTATAATTTTATCCAAGATGGGTCTATACATAATATTCCCGAGAAGTCGATAAATGAAGGGAAATTTTTTGAATCTGCCAATGACCGGAAAATGACAGTTAATTTATTTTTTGACTGAGACTTTGTTTAATTTTTAATGGAAAACCTATGATGCAATTGATTGAATATGCTCGATTTGGGATTTATTACCATTTTTAAAGGTCCGATTTTAAATTGTATAATTTTAAGCACTTCGAATTGTAAAGCTTTTTCTTAAATCTGACTAATTATTTTAATTGAATCCCATTTATGTATTAAATGTTTGAATATATAACCTTTCTTTATGATCATTCAGTTTGCAATAATCCTAAAATTGTTTGCTTGTAAAGACTTTTAACTTTTAATTATTTATTTTAAGGGCTTTCGTTTAAAAATTCTCATTTCTAGGTTTCTTTGACTTTAATCCTTATCGTTCGTTTTCAGAAAAAAGAATGTTTAAGTACAAATTTTCATTCTTCATAATTAGAGAATTTAAAATTTAAAAGAATTAAATTGAACAATTTTTTATTGGTGACTAGCATCATTAGTCGTACGCTACATGCTCCTATAGTTTCTCGATTTAAGGACAAAAGCAATTTTTAGTTGAAACTAAGAATGTAGAATAACTATTTATTGGTTAAAATGTTTTGAACAATTAAATCCGAGCTTAAATTCGATTGAAGGAAAGTATTATCAGTTGATTTTTAAGGTTGTATAAATATAATTTTTCTAAGATTCTTGAGATATTTTAAACAGATTTTCCCACATTTCACATATGTCGAAAAAGAATCCAGAAAATTTTTAAGAAATTTTATTTATTTTACAGGAGTTTAGCAAATTTCAGTCAAAATTCGAGTCAGTTTAAAAGATAGGACTTTCAGAAGTTTGAAAGAAATTTACAATTATTTTATAAATTTTCGGAAGTCTTTTTAAGTTTAAAAAACGTTCATTTATAAACTTTTTATAAAACTTCTAAAATTCCTAAATGTCTTTTAAAATGACTGGAATTTTTCCTAAAATTTAAAAAAATCTTTCAAAATTAAAAAAATTGCATTAAAATCTTACAGATTTTTTTTGAATTTTTTAGGGTATGAGAGAAAAATCCTGAAAATAGAATTCCCGACACTGGAAAATTTCCGAAAAAGAAAATATTTGAAATAAAAATTGCCGACAATTTCAGATTTCCGACATATAAAATATCCGACATACAAAATTTCGGACATGGTCAAATTGCCAACACAGGGAAATTCCCGAATCTAACCATTACAAAATTGTTAAATAATAAAAGAACAAGTTAAATTAAATTATTTTATTTTATCAAGATATTTTTTATTCCATTAATTATTGTTTATGTCATTATTTATTATTATTCAAATAATTTTTTAATTCTTTAGATTCGGCAGGTTCGAAATACGGTATTATATTTGGCAGTCATATCTTGTATTATTCCGGAATTTACCAAGTTGGGAATTTCAAATTGCCGGCAATTTTATAATCTCGGGAATTTTCTGTTTCGAATTTTTTTTCGTGGATTTTTTCAGTATTGAGTATTTTATTTCTAAATGTTCAAAAATCTACATGTTGTTGAAAAAATTTATTTTTGAAAATTTTTAATTATTTTTGAATCTTTTCAAAACTTTTAATCCTTCCATCTTTTAAAATGATTCGAATTTTTCTTAAAGTTAAAAAAATCTTCATAATTAAAAATATTGCCTTAAAAACTTCCGGATTATTTTTTGGTAAATTTGGAAGTCTTTTTAAATCCTCTCTTAAAACTAATTTTTCAAAATAAAAAATCATAATAAATTTTCCCAGTAATCTTTAAAAAATTTATTCTATATATCTCTCAAACTACTCAAATTTTTTCTACAATTTTGTGATCATCCACAATTGAAAAATGTTGCTTTCAACTTTCTACATTCTTTTTCGAAATTTTAGGAAATCATTCGAAATGTTTTCTGAAGATTCTAATTATTTTTTTATTTTTTTCAAAACTTCTAGAGATCTTTTGAAATACTTCATTTTTAATCCTTCAAAATTAAAAAAAAATGGTCTTGAAATTTTGCAGATTCTTTTTTGACATATTTTGAAATGTTCAAAACTTAAAATTAAATTAAATTAAATTTTTAAGTTTCACAGTAATCTTATTTTCCGTGCCGACAATTTTTTTAGCTCTACCATAATTTCATTTTTCTCATCTCTTTAAAAGTGTGAAAAATTTTACAAATTATAGTGTAGTAGCAAAATGTTAAGAACAGATTTCTTTCCGAATATTAAAAAATCATTTACAATTAAAATGTTATCTTTTGTCAATAATATTTAGAAACATTAAGAAACAAATTTTATCATCAAATAAAATTACTTATTTGGAAATTTTGATTTACAAAATTGATGGTGCCGAAAATTCGTTATTTTTATTAATAGATAAACTAAATGAAAACAGCCATTAAAATTCATATTCACGCAATTTTTCAAAATTTTACTATTTTAAGTCGAAGTACTTAACAGTTAATTTTAAACTATTTTATGTTACAATTAAAGTTCTTCAATTTCAGGAGGTGAAAATGACATTAGTTTTTTCTTGCCTTCTAAATTTTTAATTTTAGTTCAGAAGACTTTTCTTGAATACTTTGATCTCTATTTTAATTTTTGATTAGTTCAAGTAAAAAAATGTTCAGCATTGAAAGTATTAACTTTTTCATTTTAAAGACGCTAAACCTTTTATATCAAACATTAAAAGTATTAAAATGAAAAACTACATTATATGTTAAGCGTTAATAAATAAACAATTTTATAATTGTAACAATTCCAAGTTGAAAATTGAAAGGTTTAAAATTAGAATGTCTAATTATTAAGATTTGCAATTTGATCGCTTTTAAATAAAAACGTTTAAAATGAAAATCTCAAACATTGAATGATTTTAAATTCAAAGTTCGAAAATATGAACGCTTTAGAATTTACATTATTTTATTTCTATAAATGGAAATGTTATTACTGTTCACTCTTAAGAACTCATCTGGAATATTGAGGATAAAGAATGTAAAAACTACAAACAAGAAATCAAGTCCTGCTATATGAAATCTTACGCATATGTAGATCATATGAATGATACGAGAACGCGGATTAAGTTAGGATTCCCATACAATCCCATGTAAGCCTTGGATGGTAAAATATAGTAATCCTGAATGCCTCATCAAAGCAGGATCACTGAGATACTTCAATCTTTGTCCCAGATATGCTTTTCAGCTTGGAAGTCAACCTTATTTATATAATAACTTTACGATATAAGGAAACTAATTATAAAACTTATGATTAAAAATATAATAATTATAATAATAATAGTAATTTTTATCTTAACCTAGAAAAACCGTACTTGTGTAAAAGTTCCGGAGACAAAGTACAAGAACGAGTGTTAATAATATTGTTACAAAAATATCTTATCAAATATTTTGTATTACTTATACAATATAGGTTCAAAATCTAATTCAAGTGTACCTAAATTCGTAACCACCTGAAGTACTCCAACTCTGAATAAACCTCCAAGTAATACCTGACGCACTCACAATCCTGTAGAGTCCCAAAATCCCTCACTGTCTGCAGCCGAATTTTTATGAAGAGCACTCGCATTCGCCTGAATATTTGGTCAGAGAAGTGGAAAACTGCAGAAAACCAAAACTCGTGAGCGCAGCCGGTTACCGACAGACGAGTTTGGATGTGGATATTCGATAGCAAACCTCCCGCTCGACAATAGTTGAATGCAGTGAAAAGACGACTAATTGAGAATCACGAACGGCCACCCACCCGTGCGCTAACCGCGTCCGTTCGTGCTTAACGTTCGTGATCTCGACGAGTCGAGAATTACCACTCAGCGACTGCCGTCGGATTATTTTTACTGTCACTAGAAAACATAACGCGCTACGCGCGCCTTTACATGTTTCTTATTTTGATTGCCTAATTATAAAATTAAAATATATGCTTCATTTTAAAGCACTATGAAATATAATTAATAATCATAAATATTAAAATAGCTACATCGGCTTTCGTACAATTTTAATTTAATTCTAATTTTAATCGGCGTCCCAGCAGGAGTTAGGAGCAAATCAAAAAATTAATAAATTAATGTGGGATTTTATATCGTAATAAGATGTTCTTGAAAGACATTTTGGAATTCTGAGTCTTACTGAATCTTGCTGGAATATGTCTCTCTTGAAGATTTTAAATTGAAGATCCTTCAATTTTTAATGTATATAATTTAAAATGATGTATTTGTGAAAGTTTTTTTTAATAGTTCAGTTTTGAAGATTTTCAATTGAAAATTCATCATGTTTAAAAAGGTATAAATATCAAATTAAAAATTTCTGTTATTTTGAAGATCAGAAGTCAAGTTCTCAATTATAAGTCTTCCAAATTGAAAAAAGAGTGATTGTAAATTATCAAAATTAAAGCTCTTTAATTTCAAAGACGTATACATAAAAATGCTTCAATTTGGATGATTTTCAAGATCAAAAGTCAAGTTTTAAATTCTAAATCTACATAATTAAAGAAATTTCGAATATAAAGCTTCAAAAATCACAGAATTTTAATCCTAAAACTTAAAACTTGCAAAAATTTTGTATGGTAAATTATGAAAATTTAAAATTAATTAATTAATTTTGAAGAGTTACAATTGACAACTCTTTAACTTTAAAAATTGACAAATTAAAAAATGTTGATGATTTTGGAAATCAAAAGTCAAGTTTTCAATTATAAATATTTACAATTGAAGAAATTTCGAATGTAAATCATCGAAATTACAAAATTTTTAATTATAAAACTTGAAACTTGCATCATTTTTTATTTGTAAACATGTTTCCAGGACATGCTTAACTGATATTAAAAGAGTCATAAATCGTCGATGAAGATAATATTTGCTCAAAACCTACTGAGTGCTTATTTTTACGAATAAATAATGAAATGTTGGTTTTTTATTCTGTAGGTATTTAAAAAAAATCTAAGCTTTCCATTCAGTAAAAAAAAGAAAAAAGGACCCTTAATTCAAACAAAGTAAAACTTATTTTTGACCTCCATTTTTTACGGTAAATATGTATCCCAACGACAACATTTTTTGTTTTCATAAACTATCATCCAGTACCAATTGATTTGAGTCCGATCGAGTCCGTATATAAGTTAATTTTCAGAAGGTCTTGAAAATAAAATTAGTCACTATTTCGTAACACATAAAACATTTAAAATTGTACAATTTTAAAGTAGTACCCTAGCGGAAGTATCGGATAGGAATTCATTCCGAATCATTCTGAATTATTCCGGAATCTGTATCCGTATTAACCCAAATCAAACCGAACCAATCCGAAAAAATTTCTACATTTCGTTCGATCCAAATCGGTTAAAACTTAATCCGAATCAATCTGAACTGACTGAACTCGGATTGACCTAAATCGATTTTCAATCCGAATGAATCCGAGTTCCGATTGAATTGGATTCATTCTGATTAAAAATTGGTTTAGGTCAATCCGAGTTCGGATTCATTCGGATTGAAAATTTGGTTCGGATTGAATCGGATTAATTTTCAACCGATTTCGATCGAACGAAATGTAGAACTTTTTTCGGATTGGTTGATTCGGTATAACTCGGATTGGTTCGGATACAGATTCCGGAATGATTCGGATGACTTTGGATTGGTTAGGAATCATTTCCTATCCGAAACTTTCGCCAGGGTAGCCTACAACATTTGAAATTGGAAACCTTCAAATTCAATTAAACAATTTCTTCAATCACCTTCAATCAATTAAACAATTCCAAACTTTTAAAAATTGACGCATTCTTAAATTAGGATCTTGAAACTAACTCATTAAAAATAATTAACTTTCAAATTGTGCATCACGATTTTTAAAATTCAATCATTTATAAAGTCCAAAAATGAACAATAAAGCTTTTCCATGCAAGGTAACTTCATGTTGCTTTGAGTGGGAAAAAAATTGTATAAGATGTTAAACTGACGGATAATATTAAACTGTCAGATTGACATGACAGAAAAAGTCGCGAGACAAAAGACACGCGAAAATTAGGATCTTCAATGTGGACAGAGTGAATTAATTGTAGATTATTCTATAGTAATAATAAATAATAATTAGTTCAAATACAATAAAAAATACTTTTGATTTTGTTTCAGGAAAGGAATTCTTGCTGGTGCGAAATGAGTCTAAACGCGTCCACGTGTCCGCTTGCCAAAACTAGGAAAGGCGACAAACTGAAGCATCTACAAACGCATAACGATTGTCTTCTTCTCTGAGAATATCTTCCAAGGAAAAAGAAGAAGCGCCACGTCTTCTTCGTTTCTCCTCGCGGTGACTCTTCCTCGTCTTTTGTAACTTCTGCAAAATTCTGCTTACTTCTCTTTATCGCCATCTAGTTCCTATTCAGCTCTTAAATATTTCGACTTACTCCACGCTTCCCAACGACAAATAAAACCAATTACAAGGGGAAATGGCTACGATGGCTGGCGGAGAATACACATCCGTCAAAGACTTCTACCGAGATCGATCGATCTTCATCACCGGAGGTACCGGTTTCATGGGCAAGGTCCTCGTTGAGAAGCTTCTTAGGTCCTGTCCCGGAATTAAAAATATTTATCTTCTTATGAGGCCCAAAAAAGGACAAAATGTTCAGCAAAGGTTACAGGAACTTCTCAATGCACCTGTAAGTTTCAAGTTAATTAAATATTTTTATCAACGGGGTACTGGGCTGGCCCAAAGTCACAAAGAGTAGTAGACTCTCACAAAGTGCCTTAAGCGTGGCATTAGATGCGCGTGCGCAAGACGATATTCAAATAATCCGCCAATGCGTCTCAGAGATATTTCCCGCCAAGCCTTAGGGGCGTGGCTAATTTAAGCGGGCGCTTAGTGAGAGCCTCGGTCTAGAGCACCTGGCGCTTTGAGAGAGTTACTGTATTCGCAAATTTCGAGCGAAATCGGTTTAAAAATTAAGTTGTTGAAAAAGTCCATGAAAATTTGCAAAAACATTAATTGAACAAAGTAGCCTTAAAAAAGTTATATTCCACATTCTTTTTTATCTGAAAAGATATATTTGTACAGTTATTATATCAGCTGTCCTCAAATTTCCAGAATACTATTTTTCCGAACCATGACAAATTTATAGATGTACAATAAAATTCCAAAGTCGATTTCTTTGAGATGAACGTAGGGTACATCATTATTTGTTTTACTACACTGCAGTCCCGCTTTACCCGCCGTGTCGGGGGTACCCTCAATGGCCTTGTGGGTCAATCGGGCCTCTCAAAACTGTAAACAATCAGGGCCGTCTGAACTATTCCTGTTGGAGTTTTGTCACAAAAAATATTTTCTTTGAATTTTTGCCATTTTGGTTTGATGATATCATAATGAACGTGAAAATGTTTGTCCTCGGAAATCAAACTTTATCAAAGTAATGATTTATAAGTATGTACGTACATATAACAGGGTGGCCATTTTAATCGAAGAAAAAAATTCCCGGTCATTTCCCGGTTTTTTCTCGGTTCGGAAGTATTTTTCACGGTCAATAAAATTAAAAAATTCGAACTTTGAAGCTAAACATTTTTCCATTTGAAGGAATAAAAAATAAACAACAAATTAAAGTACTCAAAGTGGAACTCTTGAATTTTAAACTTTTTGAAGTTTAAGTTAATGATTTCAAAAATTTTGTATTCGAATTATCAATAATTTACACGTAGAAAATCAAAGGTACTAACACGTTTCAATTAAACAATTTAAAATTAAATGCAGATAAACTGCAAAATTTAGAAATTTTATAAATTATAGAGTGCAAAGATTCAGATTCAATTCCAAAAATATAAATCCTCGTTATTATTTTCAATGCTCTAAATTAAAGAATCAATCAGTGAACTTTAAAATTTTCAAAATTATATTATTTTAAGCAATTTTAAGCTAGAAACATTGAAAATTGACAAATTAAAATTTTTTTAACTAAACACTTCGTAAATTAGAAGTTAAATTCTTTTAATTTCGGATACTTAAAACATGCCTGAAAAGCTTCAAAATTTTATTTCCCAATCTTGAGAAATGTAGAATCTGTTTTAAATTTTTTCAAATTTAAAATTATTTTTGAATTTTTTTCAGAACATATAAATATTTTAATAAATAATAAATGTTATTTATATTTTATTATTTATTTTTTAATTTTTTTCAGAACATCTAAATATTTTAATAAATAATAAATGTTAAATGATAAATGTTTTTTATCAAAAATTTCCAACTTCAAACGCTTTTAATTTTTAATTGTTCAAGTCATCAAGACTGCATTTTAAACCTGCTTCTTTCACACACCCCTGCGTTGTTGCGGAGTTGCTCCGCTGACCCACGCAGCGCCACTCTCTCGCCCCCTTGCACTACCGTGTCTGGTCTATCGGGAACAGGTAAAGCGGGACTGCAGTGTATTTCAAATATTGATACTATAAAGGTCCACATTTTTTTCCTTGTTTGTACATACTAAATTTAAAACAGAATGAACTCCCGAGAAGACACATTTTTTTTTAATAATTACATACATCTAGTGTAACTCTTTCAAAATTCTCAATTTTTTCTGGGCACTTGTAGCTTTGCTTACAGTCATTTTCACAATTTTGGAAAAGTGATCATTTCTACTTAAAATGAAAATTTCAGTCTAAAGTTGCTATTATTATTAATGATTGAGCATTTATAGTTTATTCTCAAAGACTTAATTTTAGGCGTTATGAACTCTTATACATACCCACAAAAATAATGAATATATATTACTATATATGAAATTTAAAAAAATTGAATCATCAAATAAATAATAAAAAAATTACATTCCAAACAAAGTTCCTATTAAAATAATTAAAATTGGTAGGATTCAAAATTCAAAGGTTAAAACATATTTCTAAATATAAATAAAAATAACATTTGAACGCTTCAAAATAGTCCAACCAAATCAGACGAAAAAGGTCGTCTGCTGAAACAAAATATATACAGCAATTTTTTTTTGTAATGTTTGGGTGAACGTTCTAACGAAATATTAAAACCCAGAGCTCTATCAAACAGTTGCGTATATTGTTAATTATCAATAAAGTGAAATTTGAAACGATTATTGCTTCCAGTTAAGAGATAGCTGAAAAATGTAAGGAGCTATTTTGTAGAGTATGCAAAAACCTTTAAAGTGACCTCTATTCGAACCCTTTTCGACAAATAGTTTTCGAGATATGGCCAACAGCCATACCACGCTGAAAAAACCAGTTCTCGTCAGATCACTGAAGTTAAGCAGCGTTGGGCGCGGTTAGTGCTTGGATGGGTGACCATTCGAGAAAACTGAGTGCTGTTGGCACATCGTGGGTGTGGTGAGCCCGCACTTGTAGTTATTTACTACAAGAAACTAACCTAGAAACACTACTCGAATCGGGTAGTGTCACGCCTACCCTGAAAGGGAAATGGCTTAATGGTATACATACATACAATTTATTAATTAAGGATAGCGTGTTTCCAGACTGGAGAAGCATAAGCTTTAATGAATTTCCATTGCTATAAAACAAACATCGGATTTTTATTTTCAGATCCTTAAAGTGGAAGGTTGAAAGTATTGAACACATTTTTTTCTGGAATTCAAAATCCAAACTTAGCAGAATTGAGGGGGGGGGGGTATTTTTATGAAACAATACAATTGTTTGCAAACGAAAAATTCTGTGAAGAATTCACTTCTTGAATCACCTAGGGGACAGTTGTTCTATAATAAAAACTACTTTTCAGATTTGAAGAAATTTGTTATATTTTTAAAAACAAGTTGTTTTGAATAATCGGAAAAATTTGGGTGTTTGGGATAGAGGATGAGTTTTCATGAAAAAGAATCTGATTTTTCAATTGACCTTGTGTAATTTTTTCCATAGAATCGAATGGCGTAATCAGTTTTTTCGTAATTCGTATATTTAAACAAATTGTTTAAACTACGCCATGTTTGGATTGCGAATTCCAGAAAAAATGTTTTTAAACACTTTCAGCTTTCCACTTTAAAGAACTAACAAGAAAAATCCAATCGGGGAATGTTTCATAAAAATGAAAATTCATTAAAGTGCCAGGCTTCTCTGGAAATACGCTGCCCTTAATTAATAAATTAATATCTTGGAAACTGTTCATCACAAAGGGTTCGAATAGAGGTAATTTAAAAGTGTTTTGCGTGCTCTACATAAAGTCTTAACTTTTTACCTATCTCTTAACCGGAAGCAACAATACAATCAAACGTGTTAAAAAATAATATCAATTTTCACTATATTGTTAATTAGCAACATACACAACGGTCTGCCAGGGCTCAGGGTTTTCAGTATTTCATTGGAACGTACAAACATTTTAAGAAAAAAAGATTGTTGTACATGTAATTTTTTTTCTTCGACAGAAATGATAATTTGACTGCACTACAAACTCAAGGAGATAAAAATTTTGTTCTCGAATGCCAATATAATCCCCCACTGATTATTATAAAAATAATACCTGGAGAGTTAAAAGCATTAAAATTCGAAAATAGAAACACCAATATTTGAAATCATTCGGAAAAATTTAAGTTTCTAAGCATTAAGTTAAAAATAACTTTCTAATTTGAAAATTTCCAGATGCAAAAAAATCCAAGTGTAAAATCCTTTTTTGGAAACATCTATATTAGAGAAGGAAAATTTTGGTTAAACAATTCTTGAAAACAGTTTTCTTAGGATTTCTTGTAATCTCATTAATTTGTTTTTTTTTCTTTTTTTTACAGTTATTTGCACAGATTCGTCGGGACTCGCCTCACGACTTGCAGAAAATTGTACCAGTTGCCGGCGACGTTACAGAAGCGGAACTCGGGATCTCGGAAGCGGATCAAGATCTCCTCATTCACTGCGTGTCAGTCGTATTCCATTCCGCAGCTACCGTCAAATTTGATGAAGCCTTAAAATTGTCCGTCACCATTAACATGCTCGGCACGAAACGTCTTGTCGAACTTTGCCATCGTATGCACAATTTAGAGGTGAGATTTCAACCTATTTTTTCAATGATTGGCAGTCTACTTTAGTTTTAAACCGAGATTAATTAAAGCGAAATTTCTTCAGGATTGCTACAAAATCCCAATTTCGAAATTCCCTGACCGTTCTAAATTTTTCTTTCAAGTATAAAAACAACCTTACACCTAAGAGATCAATAATGTTAATGCAAAAAAATGTTTTTTTCTAAATTGATTTCAAAGAACCAGGAAAAAAAACGATTTATTGGAAATTATTTGAATCGGAGAATTTAAGAATGCTGATTCACGCGAATTTTAATCATTTCAATCAGCCACCACAAATTCAGGCAAACCTCGATGAATTATTTTTAAGTTTTTTTAGTCGCAACTATATTTACTGGCTGAGTTGTCTGAAATATGAGAAACGCAGTGCGGTAAATGTCGTTCCAATGGCTCCGATTAAAAAAAAAAGAAAAATAATTCAACGAAATTTGCTTGAATCGGTGGTGGCTGTATGGTGACCGATTAATATGATTAAATTTATGAGGCCGATTAAAAATTTCACAATCCGATAGACCGCAATTCGCGTTAATCGCCATTCTTAAATTCTCCTATTCAAATATTTTTCATTTTATCGATTCTTTTTTCCTGGATCGTATCAATCAGTCATACAGAATTTTATAATGGGTTATACTCAAATTAGGTAATACGATTTGGGAAGAGGAGGGGGGGGGGGGGTTTGGAAGATCTTAGGTAAGACCATTTTTTTACTAAAAAAATAGTTAGTCCCTATATATTACATCGTAGAGATATTGGATTTTCAACCAAATAGATAATTTTTTAACTAAATAGTTAATTTTTCTACCAAAAAAATGAATTTTCAACCAAAAAGATTAATTTTCTACCAAGAAAGACGAATTTTTAACTAAATACATGAAGTTTCAAATAAAAAAGATCAATTGTAAGTTTAAAAAATTGTTTTTAACAAAAAAAAACGAATTTTCAACAAAATAGTTAGATTTTCAACCCAAGAGATGAATTTTCAACCAAGAAGATTAATTTTCTGTGAAAAAACGAATTTTGAACTAAATAAATCAATTTTCAACCAATTAGTTGAGTTTTCAACTCACAACAATATAATTATTAATTTTACGGTTAAAAAAATCAACTTTCAATGACAAAAAACGAATTTTCAACAAAGTAATGAAATTTTCAACCAAAGTAATGAATTTCCTACCTAAAGATAAAGTTTGAATTAATGAGATTGAATTTTCTATTCTAAAAAAGACGAATTTTTAACAAAATACGTGAATTTTCAACCATATAGTTGAATTTTTAACTAAAAATATAGATTTTCAACGAAATGAATAGCATTTTAAACTAAATCGATAAATTTTTAACCAACGAAAAAAATTTTCACTAAAATGATGAATTTTCAACAATATAGTTAAATTTTCAACCAAAGTGATGGATT
>CAKNYM010050475.1:0-25199 GCA_932195095.1 Andricus curvator | reverse complement strand
GAAATCTAATTGGCATACCGGCAGGAATAACGTATCTTCGAAATTCAAATTGCTGGTTTGGATTTGTGTGAGGAATAAACCGAACGTATCCAAGTTCTTCTGTTGTATATCCAAATACTCGATCTGAAGAAAGCCTGCCCAGAGGAGAAATGGATCTGGTATGAAGTGGAGGCTCCTGAGGAAATGTCCGGTCAGGTGAATGTTGTCTGGCAGAAGAAGAACCAGGATTACATTCGCCATTAGGACTCCTGCTAGCAGGCGATCTGGACCTGCCACGAAAAAGAGCCTCCTCTGGAGAAATCCGGTCAGGCAAATGTTGATGTCGAGCAGCAGAAGAAGAAGAAGGGCCAGGATTTCGTTTACTATGAGGTTTCTCGTCAAGCTGAGAACTGCATTCTGCAAGAAGAAATAGAAGATTCATTTTTTTTTGTTCAGCACATTTATGTCTAGTATCTTTTGCTGAATCAACGTTTCTTTGCAGGGAGCATTTTTCTGATGCTTTAATAAAAATCATGACAAACATATATATTTTGTAGAAGACGAGTGCATAAACGCTTTAATAACCTTAATGACAACCTATTTTCTAACATACAAAAACCTCCATAAAATAAACAGTTTTTCATATATCCAATTGTTTGGCAAATTTTTTACTCAGTTTTTACTGTGAAAAACACTTGAGGGGCTAATAGCAAAAGCAGACTGAAAAAAGAGTCGGAGAAAAAGTGGGTTGATTATTTCTCAGCGCAAGAACGAATTCCCGTCGTGGGTGTGGTGGGCCCACATTGGTAGTAAATATCCACCTAGAAACACTACCCGAATCGGGTAGTGAGGCAATGAACTTTCGAGTTCGAACGGCTAATCAATTTTTTTTTCTTTTTTTTTTTTAAGAACGAATTAGCCCAAGCGCTGCCAGCAAAAGCGAGTTGAAGATGTAACTCGTTTTTGCCCGTAGCGCGTGGACTAACCCATTTTTTCCCGCACTCATATTTCGATTTGGTTCAACTACAACCTAACTCTTGATTGGTTTTTGGCTACGCTGATATTTTCGTTTCGTTCGAGCCTGGGCGATCGAGAATAAATAAAATTGATGGGTTAATAATAATAACTCCTGAAGTACATCAATGTTGAATTGATGCCTGAAAAGTTGGATTGGAAAATTATATTGAAAAAAAAAGAATTAGTGATAATTATTTAAAAAATCCATTTCATTTTCAATACGCGATATATTTTGCAAATGAATTATCAATACCATGGGGCTCTAGAGATAATTCGGTACCCATTGCGTGGAAATTGGAAAACTGAAATAGAAATAATTGCACGAAAATTGTTTCACGGGGATTGGCTGCGATTCGTCACATGATTCGCACTAAATCTTAATAATTTGTAGACAAAAAGAGTTTTTTTATTGAACTCATGAATGTAATTGAATGTTTTTATATTTCATAAACAGCTTTTATGAGCCATTACCGACATCAGTTATTTATGTTGTAATAAATAAAGTTTTTCCTACGAAATCAACCAAAAATTACTCGGCAATGATACCTAGTTATCATATATTTAGACAGTTAATAACAATTGATGCTTATTTCAATAAACGTAATCAACAAATGCACTGTTTGGCTATTCTCCGACGCACTACTTTCGTTCTTTCCACGTAATCAAATGTTATTAAAAATTCATAAACTTTTAGGGACATTTCAATGACAATCGAGAGTTATTCTTTTTAAGAGCAATTTTTTTCATCAAATTTGTATTATCTGATGTATTTATGTACAAAAAGATTTCACTTTTACCCAGGAATTAACAGCCAATTGTTTATCAACCATTCGTTGCTATTAATCAATATCAATTGATTATTGTTTGAACAAAATTATTTGACTAATGCATTTTCTGGCTATTTTCAACATTTCAACGTTGTTCTTTTAACGCGTAATCAACTCTTAACAACTAATTTTTGAAATTTTTTAAAACACTGGAATAAAGATCAATTATTGTTATTGTTTTTAACAATGTTATGAGGACATTTTTTTTCGTTTCAGACATTTTTCAACTAAGAATGCCGTCTTTCTTGTGGATTTGAGAGAAATTCTTTAGCTGAAAATTATTTTTAACACAGCTGTGCAATCTTTGACAAGACGACAAGTGCTTATTTTTTATAAATAAACCTAATTAAAAAATGCGTTATAGAAAAACAGACGTTTTTGTAAATTTTATTCAGAATCCTCAATATTAGCTGAATCGTGTTGAAACTCAACATTTCTTTTCACAACCAGCCATAGAATACGAATACAATATTACTTTTCAAATATCACCCCCATAAGTCTGTTTTATAAAGTACCAAAAAACAACCCATAAGGGAAAAAATGGGTTTTGCGAGTTTTTGGCGCTAATTATGATTTTTTGGCGTTTTTTACATGCAAATTGTTTCTAATAGATGAAATACTACTTTATACTGATAACTAGATGTTTGAATAAATTGTTTAAAGAATTTATTACTGTTTTTAGCAATTTTCTCTCTTAATGGAGATAGAAAGTCACGGTTTTTCCGAAAATTTTCCAGTTTTTGTCCAATTTTCAATTAGACAGATGTAGTAATTCATCAATTTTACAAAAGTAATTCTTTCAACAATTGATTATTATTGTTAATGATATTCACTTAGAATAATCGTAGAAAATTGCGGGTTTTTCTGACATTTTCAACTTTTTGTTCACTTTTTACTTGGAGTGAGTTGAATAATCAATTAAAGGTAACAAAATTATCTGTTTGAACAATTAATTATTATTAATATTTAATTTGAATAATGCTAGAAAGTTGCGATTTTTCCTGAAATTGGCAACTATTTGTCTACTTTTCACATAGGGTGAGTTAATAAGTAATTCAATGTAGCAAAAATAATTATTTGAAGAAATTATTATTGTTTATAACTATCATCTTTATTAAAGCAATATAGTTGCAGTTTGTTCTGAAATGTTTAACTTCTTATCCACATTTCACTTATTGAAGTAGTGAATAATGCAAGTTAACAAACATGCTCATCTAAACAATTGATTATTGTTTATAACTATGTTCTCTTATAGTAATGCTAGAAAGTTTTTTTTTAATCTTGAGTTTTGCTCTGAATTTTCAGTTATGATCAAATAATAAGTGAACTTAGCAATAATCATTTTTTAAATAGTAGTTTACTTTTTTATTTGAATTATTTTTGCCCTTCTCCCAATGTTTGAAAAAAATTAATTCAAACAAAAAAGCTATCTTACACAAGAAACAAAAACAAAGAATGGAATAATTGGGACTAGGTGGGAGAACTAGGTGTGCAAATGACTTGTAAAAGTTTTGTTTTAAATTACAACAAGAAGTTTATTGCCAAACGTAAAAGAAAAATGTGGAATTGAATATATTTTGATATCAGCGCCCCCTCCAGAAAAATATATTCACGAAAAAGAAAAGGATTGTTTCAAATATGTTTCTCGCTAATGTTTATTTATTATTTGATCATAACTAGAAAGGGGAAGGAAATTTAAATATTTCAGTAAAAAGCACAACTTTCTAGCACTTATCTAAGAGAAGATAGTTATAAATAATAATAAATTGTTGAAACAACTATTTTTATTAACTTGCATTAATGATTACCTTACTAAGTAAAAAGTGGGCAAAAAGTTAAGAATTTCAGAAAAAAACGCAATTATCTGGCATTAATATTGATGAAGATAGTTATTTAAAATAATAATTTGTTTAAACAATTATTTTTGCTTAAGATAAATAATTATTAAGTCACTTCAAGTGGAAAATAGACAAATAGTTAAAACTTTCTGAAAAAACCGCAACTTTCTACCATTAAGCAAAGAAAATATAATTAACAATAATAATAAATTGTTTAAACAATTACTTTTGTTAACTTGAATTAATCATCACTTCACTCTAATTGAAAAATGGACAAAAGGTAAAAAATTCAGAAAAAAACCGCAACTATCTAGTTGAACCATATCGAAATATGAGTGCGGGCAAAAATCGGTTAGTCCACGCGCTACGGGCAAAAATGAGTTAAATCTTTAACTCGTTTTTGCTCGCAGCGCTTGGGCTAATTCGTTCTTGCGCTGAGAAATAATCAACCCGCTTTTGCTCCAGCTCTTTTTTTAGTCCGCTTTTGCTATCAGCTCCTCACTTAACAAACAATCATTTTAAATAAGCCAAATAAAGACTTGAATTGCACTTGTTTCAAAATTCTATAAAGAAGAGTTGAGCCTCAAAACTTTCAGGTTCAAAATGATTAAAGCTCACCGTGTTTAAATTTAACTGAACTTATTGTTTTACTTTTGGGATTTATTCTGAATTCGCTAAAATTATCCTGGAATACTTATAAACTTCATTGAACTCTTTTAAATTCAAACAAAAAACATTAGGCACATTATTAATACACGTTAGTCACTTATTGTTAGTATGGGTCACATTTTGAGTTAAGAATGATTATGTCAAGGAACTGTATTTAAAAACAAAATCTCATTCGCAAATAACGTTCAGACTTTATTTGAGTTTTTTCTCTTTATTGCCTTTTATTTTCTATATACATATAAATATATTTAAAATGCATGTATTGATATACATATATAATAATAATAATGATATATAATATACAATATACTAGCTGTTATTCGCGATCATTTGCCCCCTGCCCCCAATACTTTTACGACCTGTCTGAGAGCCCAAAGAATATGTGGCATAATTTGGTGCGGATTGGTTAAAAACTATGGCTTTGCATAAGCATCATAAGTTTTAGGCCACTTGATTTTATGTATTATATAATAATATATAATATAATAATACATGTATACATATACAATTATTCCCTTCTATATTAAAATCATTGTAAATAACTTAATTTAAAATTCAAATCTTTGTTCATAAGTCCAACTGTTTGGTGAGAAATTACAAAATTAATTTGTTTAGGTTCTACTATCTGCTTGAAAATGCATTATTATGTTAAAAAGTAATTTCTTTGTGGTAAGATTAATAGTCCCAGATAACAATCGTGCGACGCACGCTTCAAGCACGCGTGCGAGTCGCACGATGCGACCCATATCGCATGCAAATGGCAAGCACATTCCGCGATAGAGTGACGGATAAATGCGTGCGTGCAGTTTTAGCATGCCCTTGTAGAAAGAAAGGATAGACACGATTGGGATCGTTTGAAAACCATCTTTGCAGAAGGGATGCACTTCATCGACGCGCGTGCGACTCGCACGACGTGCGACGCATATGTCACGCATATGCGGACACATCTGTTTGGTGAACTGCGTGACACGCGTGACGATTTATTCGTACTCATGCCTGCACCGTGCGTGGCACCGTGTGCGCATATTGTTACCTGGGGTATATTATGCACCAAGGGGGAAAAGAGGGACATTATTGATGGGTGTATCTTTCCAGTGCGAGTCATAAGAACCGAATTCAAGTGCCGCTTTTCAAGTTCGTAGGTATGTAATGGCCATGTATATCTATGATGTCATAATTTTCGACATCATAGACTGTAAAAACAATAAGAGTGAAAAAAATTAGTCTCAAGTGGTGCTTAAAGTAGTCCGGCTATTGGATCGATCAGATGAAAAATCATCAAAATTAGTTTTTTTTTGACGGAGAAATATGTCCTCTTCGTCATAATTTCTTTTTTAGGGGCCCTTTCTAGGTTAAAATTCGAATTATCGCTGTTTGAAGACGTGTCAAATAACATGGGATCTTATGGAGAGGCCTTTCGCGGGTTCCAAAAATGGTTAATTTTGGCTTTAAAACACGTTGAATATTGTTAGGAAAACTGTTTTGGAGACAGAAAATATAATATGAAATTTGAATTACTGCTCATTTCTACTTGCTTCCAGCGTATTTGAGCTTAATTTTAGCAAAACATACCGAGGTAAAATATGACGATAACGGTGTGGCGTTCACTAAGGTTGGCAGTACAGCTTCTGCTGGACTCGGAAAGCACGCGAAATTTTAAATAATGATTTTGTTACCGGTTCATTGCAGGTTATGTTTACTTTTTCGACTTTCTCGACATGTGGTTACGCTACCAACTGCTGAGCGTGAAAAGTGACGTTGACTCGAATCGAGTCAAATCAACAATTAAATTTACATTCTATTATTATTTAAAAATATTTTATTTATATTGATCAGCATGCAAATTAATTATTTAATTTATTAATTGATAAGCTGGTCAAATTTTGGATTTAATTCCAAATTTCAGAAAAAAATAATGGACATAGCTTTGACTAGGTTTTCCAGTAGCCGGAATACATTAAATGAGACCACTAGTGGGAACCCAGAATCGTTTCTTTTTACACTCAAAATAACAGCATGAAATTATCCTTTTCAAAAATAGGTCGTGCAAAAAAATAATACCGTCAAAAAATTAATCTTTAGTTTTTACAGTGTAAATATACAAATGGCTATTATATGACTATAAGCTGGCAAGGGGGACTTTAGGTTCGCTCCACAGGCCTGATAAATGGATGTATTCGTGCGTGTATTATATGAAATATAATAACAATTACAGGTATATTATATTATTATATTTACCAATAGAACTAACGATGACCGCCAAAGTGAAAAGAAGAGTACAGACCATCCTCATTTTCGCAAAGAGGAGAACAAACTGATTAATGCTTCAGTGAATAATTTGGTGATTAACTGTATCTAAGGAATATTCCATTGCATCATCAGAGTACAAATATACACACAAGTAGCCGTTATCTCACATATATGTGAAATAACGAATTTATCAGTGTCAAGATTGTCTCTCGCAAATAATGATATCATTTGACATTTTTTATTATGATCATTTTAATTAGGACATTCTCATCTCCAATGGAAGGTGTTGGTTTTATGTAAAAATTGAGTGTCGATTAATTCATCAAGATTCGTCGTTTTTCGACTCACTGATTGACGAGTAATGGTTTTTACTTCGGTTTCTGTCTGTCGTCGTTGTCTGTCAACACGACAACTTTCGAAGAAATGATCCGATTAAATTTCTGATTAAATTTTCATTTGTATGGAGATAGTATTTCCATACAAATTTATGCAAATACATGTTTCATAGAGCTTTTCTGGTATATGGCCTTGCATACCTGTATGTCATAGAACAAATAGCGGTATCTGAAAAATAATATCGATATACGCTCATAGTTTAAACAAAGGTTCTAGAAAACAGATCTTTATTCCTCCAATTTGATCTCTTCCGAGGCTTCATTATTACACAAATTAATATGATGAATTCATGTGATATCGATTATCGATTTTTTTTATAAGGAACCAAATATAAATTTTTTATAAACTATTTTAATTTTACATACCGATTATTTAAAAAAACGTTCGTAGATAGAACAGCTGTTTAGGATTATTAAAAATTTATTCACTGAATATAATTAACAAATATCAAAAGTGATAATGAATAGATTTCAAGCGGCACAGTATGAACACTTTTCGTTTTTGTCAACTTACAATGTATATAATTAGTAGAAGATAAAATTGTTTGTAATTTTCCTGATTTCCCAGAAATTTTTATAATTTTCAAACTAAACTTTCGGGGTGGTTTGAGTCTTCAACCCATACTAGACGTAGCCGTTGGCTAAACACGGATTTTATGTTTATTCTGCGTTTTTTTAAATTACAATAATGAATCAAAAATAATTAAAAATAGCTGTGAATTCGATCTCAAGTGTTTCCACTGTGTTCGTATTTATAATTATATGGTGCTCATTTCACGAGCACTCTGCTTCCCGTTAGCAAATGTATTTGCTTTCTCATAGAGGAAGCATTAGTTATTTTTTCAATAATAGACAAACGTCAGTCGTTCATCTTTCATTCTTTCGAGATGTCCGAACCATCTTAACTGACTGCTTTCCCATACGTCAACTAGTGTCTCTCCTGTGCCACATTCTTTGAGGATTATCTCGATTCGGGCTTTGTCCATCAGTGTTTTCGCGCATATTGTGCGCAGAGGTTTCATGCTAATCGCGTTAATTTTGCTATTATCCTTTTCTTGACAGGTCCATGTCTCGCTACCGTATAGTACAGTCGGTACGAATATTGAATTATGTACGGCCGTTTTAGCTTTTTTTGATATGTTTTTATTTCTGAGAATAGACCCTGCGCTACCGATAACCTGCTTATCCTTATTTATGCGCCTATCTAACTCCTCATCTATTTTTCTGCCGCTAGTGAATAGGCTGCCCAGATATACGTACGTGTGAACGTGTTCTAATCTCTTCTCATTTAGGACAATGTTGCACATTGTTTTCTCACTTTTTGCTTCGAACACCATGATTTTTGTTTTATTTACGTTAATTTTGAAGTGCATGTTCTTCATGCTTGTATTAAGTTTATTGAACATTCTTTGCAACTCCTCGATTGATTCTGCCATAACAATCTTGTCATCTGCAAAAGCTAACCCACGTACCTTCACTATTTCGAAATCTACACCTTCTTCGTCGAAGAGGGCCATTCTCAGACACTTATCCATAAATATGATAAATAGTCATGTGGACATAACGCATCCTTGTTTCACGCCTTGCATAATATCGAATCAGTCACTCAGTTCCCCATTTACCCTTACACTCGCTTTATTACCTGTATATATTGTTTTTATTGCTTGTAGGAGCCATCCATTGACTCCTTACTCTTTAAGGACTTCCCAAACTTTACTTCTATTTATCTTGTCAAATGCCTTTTCTAGGTCAACAAATGCACAGAAAACTTTCTTTCCTACTCTTGAGCTTTTTTCTGTGATCTGTCTCAAGCTAAATATCTGATCGGTACATGATCTTCCTGGCATGAATCCACTTTGGACTTCCCATATCTTTTCTTCTATAATTATCATTACCGTACGGATAAGTATTTTTGAGTCTATTTCATTTACGGTACTTGGTAAGCTGATACCTCTGTAATTACTCCAGTCGCTTTTATCTTCCTTTCTTTTGTATATTGGTACGATAATCGCTTTTCTCCAATCGTCTGGGACTTCACCCATCTCAATAGATAAATTTTTCAATTCGCACAACCTGTGAGGTATGTACTCGCCACCAGCCTTACCGTTTTCTTAGTTCTTAATTATATCTCTAACCTCAGTGACACAGACTATTTCAGTTCGGTTTTCTAATGCATTATGTTCTATGTCGAAGTTCTGTTGCCCTATCTCTTCACCTCCAAATAATTCTGTAAAAGAGTCTTTTAAAGCGTCTACTATCCCGTCTATATCATATAGCATTTCACCGTTGCTGTTTCTCATGCTGCAAACTCTGTATATGTACTTTCCTTCATTTTATTAAATAATAGTTTCTTGGTTCCTTCAAAGTCGTTTTGGAATTTCTTTTCTTCTTCTGTTCTGATTTTATCTTCACTTTCCTTGACTAGTCGTTGAAATTTCGTATTTTTGTGTCTGTAATCATTTTCGAGCCTATTTCTCTCCTCATGGCTAAGACCTGTGATGTGCACCGTTCTTTCGTACGCTTCTTTCTTTTCTGGCCGGGCTGCGTTAATTTCTTCATTCCACCACGCATCGCCAGACTTTCTCCCTACCACTGCCGTACCACACACTTCAATCGCACTTTTAACAATGGTGTCCCGTAATAAAGTCCACGCGCCCTCTATATCTTTATTCCTTTCAAGCGGTTCCCAAATTGCCTTATCTATGCGTTCGTTTATCTTATTCTGAAAATCTATTCGCACTTCCCGTTTTTGTAAATCTTCAACCCTGATTCGCGTTTGTTTCGTTTGTTTGGTTCTCTTTCTTCTCCATCCCTGCCCTAAGTTTATTTTTGAGACTAGAAGGTAATGATCAGTATTGCATTCAGAACCCCTCATGACTCTTGTGTCTTTGACTAGTTCTCTTAGCCCTTCATCTGAAATAACGAAGTCGATTATACGGCGGTTTTTTCCATTACACCAGGTGTACGTGTGGATCATTTTATGCCGAAACCAAGTATTTGTAATAAATACTTATTGTATAATTTAAAGTGTCCCAGAAGGTGTCTTTGACTTCCCTCGAATCGCTATCAACTGGGGCGTATCACGCTATCATGAATAATCATCTAATTCTTTCCTTCATTCCAGCCCAAAACAATCTGGGAGATACAAAATCATGATCTTTGAGATGCTGTCTTGCTTTTTCATTCATAATTAAACCGAACCCCTGACTACCATGTGATTCACTACCTACTCATGACCATATTTCAAAACCGCGTTTCAACACTCCATTTTCTATGTTTCTACTTTCGCAACCCTTTTTCTTCGTCTCAGGTACACATAAAATATCTAGCCTCCTTACGTGCATAGTTTCTCGTAATTTTCTTATCTTAAGATCATTCGCCCCCCTAGCATTCCAGACACCCAGTCTCCATTCATCGCCTGAAACTCGACCTTTACGTTTACCGTATGTATCCATTTCGTCAATCAAAGTTTAAGTCCATTCCGAAGCTATTTTATTGTTTGTCTTATTCATTGTTTAGATTGTACACCCAACTACCACCTTTATGCGCGAAATTTGTTTTGCGAGTCCAAATCATGTCCAAGTTAAGTAGTGATTCATCGTACGGTGGAGAGTCTAGTTGTAACGTCAGTCCCACCAAAACTTCTGTTAGAGGAAACATAAATGTAATAGTCGAATTTTTTTGAAGCAATTATTTTAGTAAACAAAACAAATTCTGAAATAAAAGTCAGATTTTCAGTCAGAATAAATTGTTTGAATTTTTGAGTACTATGAACAGCCGTGCATATCATTTTAAAATTTTGAAAAAACATGGTCTCAAAAATTTTCAAAATGCTTTCACTTTTTGAATTTTCATTAAAAATGGCTGGCTAACGAACTTGACCTTTAGTTTATGAGACTGGAAGAGTATACCAAAGCCACATCACATAGGTTAATTCTTTCGAAAGTTATCGTTCTATCAAACTAAAAATCTACAGATAGACTAACAGACAGACAGACAGACTCATTCGTAAAAATCTTTTTTTTTGGGTTCAGGGGGTCTCAAAACGTAGACATATGACAAAAACCGGGGGGGGGGGGGGGTCAAATTTTACACAAATCTAATACCTTCTCTGGATGAGAATGTAAAAATACAAATTTTCAAGTACCATGAGCATTAATGATGATAATTTTATTGTTTTAATCGTTAGAAATAGTATTGAGAACATAAAAACAATGAAATATTGTGAAAAAAAACACACGAGATGAAAAAGAAATGAAATAAGCAACGTTTTGATGAGAATGTGTCCGCTTTTCGGGCTGATTTTTTCACTGTTAATGTTCTTTTTTACGAATAAAACAAAAACTATACATCCTATCAAAAAGTGACCAATAACAAATTTGTAGATAATTTTTTTTATGCACAAATTTTGTTTTATCTTCATTTGTCGTATCTTGCATAGTTTGGCCGTAAAATTGAATTTTTGGATTTTTAATTATTTTTTGTGCAATAAAAATGTGAATTTTCGATTTTTCAGGAAAATTCAAAAAGTCGTTATGATAATCTTGTAGAGCGTACAAAAAGAAACACTTTTCTTCTCTTGACTTTTTTCGTATCGTGCGTTGTTTGGCTGAAAATGTTAATTTTCGTTCCTTTTTTTGGATTTTGAAAATGCTGTAACTCTGGAAATTTTCATCTGATCGAAAAATGTCATCAAAATAAATTGTTTGAATTTTTGTGTACTATGAACAGCCGTGCATATCATTTTCAAATTTCAAAAAAACATGGTCTCAAAAATTTTCAAAATGCTCTCACTTTTTGAATTTTCATCCAAAATGGCTGGCTAACGAACTTGAACTTTAGTTTATGAGACTGGAAGAGTATGCCAAAGCCAAATCACATAGGTTAATTCTTTCGAAAGTTATCGTGCTAACAAATTAAAAATGTACAGACAGACTAACAGACAGACACATTCGTAAAAACCTGTTTTTTGGGTTCAGGGGGTCTCAAAACGTTTGAAACAGATGATTCAAATATTATAAATAAGCATAACTTCCTTAATTATGCAGTACCATAGCTTCCTTACTCTTCAATAAAATGTATCAATGCTACGGTTAAACTTTCAGCCAAGAATTGTCAATTCGTAAAGATAAAATTTCAACTAAAAATAATGAATACTTAAATTTTACAGTTGAAGAAATTATTGTTTAAACAACAAAAAACGAATCTTCAACTAAAAAGATGAATTCTCAAATAAAATGATGAATCTTCAACCAAAAAAAAAAGAATTTTTAACCATATAGTTCAATTTTTAACTAAAAAAGATCAATGTTTAACCAAAAATAAAATAGGTAAACTTTGAGTTGAAATAAATAATTTTCAACTAAAAAAAAAACAATTTCCAAACAAATAGTTACATTTTGAACTATATTAAGAGATGAACTTTAATATAAAATGATGAATCTTCAACCAAGAAAATAAATTTTCAACTAAAAAATATAAATTTTTAATAAAAAATGGAATAGTTAAATTTTCAATAAAAAAAATGTTTGTAACAAAAAAAAAAGATAAATAAATTTGTCCAATTTTCAACCAAAAAATGACTTTTTGATCATTAGATTTAACAATCAACCAAGTAGTTGATTTTTCAACTGAATACTAAAATTTTTCAACTAAAAATAGAATAGTTCAATTTTCAGATAAAAGAACCAAACAAGGAAACGAATTTTTAACAAACTTGTTAAATTTTTAACCAAAAAACGAATGTTCAAGTAAAGTGATGAATCTTTATCCACGAAAATTAATTACTAACCAGAAAGTGGAATTTTAAACTAAAAAATATCAATTTCCAACCACAAATAGAATAATTAAATTTCCAGTTGAGAAAAAAAATAACCATATCATAAATCAACCATATCAAGAGATCGATTTAAAAATAAAATGATGAGTCGTCAACCAAGAAAATAAATTGTAACCAAATAGTGAAACTTTCAAATAAAAAAGATAAATTTTCAACCAAACAACTTGAAGTTTCAACGAAAAAAAACTCCAGCTAAAAATTGAATAGTTACATTTTGAGTTAAAGAAATTATTTTTTAATCAAATAAAAGAATTTGCAACAAAATAGTTTAATTTTCAGCTAAAGAAGCGATGAATTAAAAAAAATGAATCTTCAACCAAGAAACTAAGTGAGTAACCAAATAGTTAATAACAATTGGAAAATCGCTTCTACATATCAGTTGTAAATTCCATAACAAAATTTTTCGATTGAAACAGATTCTAAAATCAATTGAGAATTGCGTACTACAATTTATCGTTAACTATGTCTTTTTATTTCGCCCCACTGTGTCTGTCGTTGCATGTGGATAATGAGGTTACGCGACTGCACTAAGAAATTAATATTCCTATAAATTATACACTGTAGCTAAAAAAATAATGAAAATTCTGTTAGTAGTTAGGGCAATATGGTGTTTTCAAAAAACTCGCGTCTGAAAACTCAAAATCATGATTTCAAAGAACATTATATCCTAGTTTATCTTTTTTCTATTGAATTAATGATACACATACTGTAGACTATCTTCGTTGGAAGCAACTTCTTTAAACCAACGTGGAAAGATTGGGTAATGTCTGCCTACAGGACATTCCTTCATTTCAATTATGGTCATATCGTCAACTGCACCGCTTATCATGTTTATTTTCATCCTCGAACGATGTCGATCTGCCTTATATATTCCAAGAAGAATTCCAGTATACTCCAGTATTGCAAAAACGACACCTTCGGATGTTGATAAAACAATATATTCTCGGGATGGCACGGGCACATGTATACCCTTTTCTTCTCGCAATCTAATTGGTAAACCAGCAGGAATAAAATATCTTCGGAATTCGAATTGCCGGTTCGGATTTTTCTGGGGAATAAGCCGAATATATCCAAGTTTCGCAAGTGCATATCCAAGTATTTCTTGAGGATAAGGCCTGCCCGCAGAAGACTCAGACTGTCTGGCAGAAGATGAAGAACTAGGATTACGTTCGACATTGGGATTCCGTTCACACTGTAGTGAATCGTAATTCGCAGAAGCTTTAATAAAACTTTTTGAGAAGATTGCTGGACTTTTGCCTACTACACAATCCCTTTTTTCATCTGGAGTCAAATTATCAACTGCGCCGCTTATCATATTTATTTTTATTCGCGAATGCTTTCCATCTGTCCTATAAATCCCACGAAGAATCCCACTATCATCCAATATTGCAAAAATTTCATCATTGGATGTTGATAATACAATATATTCTTGGGTTGGCACGGGCACATACCTATGTGATTGTACTAGAAATCTAATGGGCATACCGGCAGGAATAACATATCTTCGAAATTCAAATTGCTGGTTTGGATTTGTGTGAGGAATAAACCGAACATATCCAAGTTCTTCTGTTTTACATCCAAACACTCGATCTGAAGGAAGCCTGCCGAGAGGAGAAATGGATCTGGTATTAAGTGGAGGCTCCTGAGGAAATGTCCGGTCAGGTGAATGTTGTCTGGCAGAAGAAGAACGAGGATTACATTCGCCATGAGGACTCCTGCTAGCAGGCGATCTGGACCTGCCACGAAAAAGAGCCTTCTCTGGAGAAATCCGGTCGGGCAAATGTTGTTGTCGAGCAGCAGAAGAAGGAGGGCCAGGATTACGTTTACCATGAGGTTTCTCGTCGGGCTGAGAACTGCATTCTGCAAGAAGAAATAGAAGATTCATTTTTTTTTATTCCGCACATTTATGTCTAATATCTTTAGCTGAATCAACGTTTCTTTGGAGAGAGCATTTTTCTTATGCTTTAATAAAAATCATGAAGAATAATTTTCAATTATTAAAACACCTCACCGTACATTTTTCCCGTTAAATAAACATATATATTTGGTAAAATAAACAGTTTTTCATATATCCAATTCTTTGGCAAATTTTTTCACTCAGTTTGAACTGTCAAATAACACTTTAGGGGTTGATAGCAAAAGCATACTAAAAAAAGATTCGGAGAAAATGTGGGTTGATTATTTCTCAGCGCAAGAACGAAATAGCCCAAGCGCTGCGAGAAAAAGCGAGTTGAAGATGTAACTCGTTTTTGCCCGTAGCGCGAGGACTAAACCATTTTTGCCCGCACTCATATTTCGATTTGGTTTAACTACAACCTAACTCTTGATTCGTTTTTGGCTACGCTGATATTTTCGTTTCGTTCGCGCCTGGGCGATCGAGAATAAATAAAATTGCCAGAAAATGCATTAGCTGATTAATTTTGCTTAAACAATCATAAATTGTTATTGATTAATATCAAGAAATGTTTGATAAATGATTGGCTGTTAATTCCTGGGTGAAAAGTGTAATCTTTTAGTACATAAATACATGAGATAATACAAACTTGATGAAAAAATTGTTCTTAAAAATAATAACTGTCGATTGTCATTGAAATGTCCCTAAAGGTTTACAAATTAGTTAATAACATTTCATTACTTGGAAAGAATCAAAGTAGTGCGTCGGAAAATTGCCTAACAGTGCATTTGTTGATTAGGTTTATTTAAATAAGCATCAATTTTTATTAACTGTCTAAATATATGATAACTAGGTGTCATTGCCGAGTAACTTTTTGTTTATTTCATAGGAAAAACTTTATTTATTACAAAACATACCGAGGTAAAATATGACGATAACGGTGGGGCGTTCACTAAGGTTGGCAGTACAGCTTCTGCTGGACTCGGGAAGCACGCGAAATTTTAAATAATGATTTTGTTACCGGTTCATTGCAGGTTATGTTTACTTTCTCGACTTTCTCGACACGAGCGTCTCATTGCACACAAGATGCCGTGCGGAGGATCCATCCAGTCGATCCCAATGCGCACGCGCTCTGCAGCCGTAGAGCGTGCTGGACCGCGCGTTATTTTCAAATTTGTCAGACTGCTCCTTGCCCCTTATGATAGGCAACTTAGCAAAATTTTATTCGGATAATAGCAAAATAGCAAACTCAAATACCCGACCGCTGTTATGTCGTATGATTGATCTCATGTTGAAGAATTATTTCAATTTAATTATTTTTTATTTCTACACATAATATATTTTTATACATATTTTTATAATTTTACAATTTAATAATCAGAAGATTTTCGGTGTTTGAATAATAATTAATTATTTCTGAGCGTATACGGCCATACCACGCTGAGAAACCCAGTTCTCGTCAGATCACTGAAGTTAAGCAGCGTTGGACGCGGTTAGTACTTGGATGGGTGACCATTCAAGAATACTGACATGAGTGCTGTTGGCACATCGTGGGTGTGGTGAGCCCACACTTGTAGTTATTTATAACTACAAGAAAAACCTAGAAACACTACCCGAATCGGGTAGTGTCACGCCTACCCTGAAAGGGAAATGGTTGAATGGTATATATATATATATATATATATATATATATATATATATTTCTGAGCGTATTAATGATCTAAATCTATGCTTAATGTAGGACCTACAGGACTGTTTAATTTGATATTAGTCATACATTCTCGGAGAGCGGCTTTCTGTACATCAGTTGGATTTGATTTTAGTGTCTTGGCTTGATTTTTTGGTCTAATTTTTCGGATTGAACTGAATGAACGTTGCGGTTGAATTTTTTTATTATGTGGTGAATTCGGTGGTGGGGAATCAGTGTTGTTTTCTGTCTTTGCTGGCAATAATGATGGAAACTCGTTCACTGACACTTGAGTAATTATACGCTCTAATTTTTTACAAATTAAGGTCTGGTCCTCCTCCGATTTATGCAATGCCATGCCGTACAAAGAATCCACCAAATTTTTTAGTTTTATTAATTTGTTTATTTCACTAACATGAGCTTCTTGTGACTGAATGGATGTTACAAGAGCATCACATTGCTCATCAAAGTATGAAGAGGAGGATTTCACAGAAATTGATGTTCCACATAAATTTGAAAGTTGCATACAGGCATGCACGTGTACACAAAAATTTCCACGGATCAGATAGTCAATGCACTCACATGTGAACTCATGCACACAAATTTTGCAAACCGCACAGATCAAAGGACATTCCTCACCATTTTTCTCAGTATTTACTTGTACTTTATAAGGACCTCATCCTTCTGTACTGGACTTAACGCACCAAACAGTCTCAGACACTTTCATTACCATAGATTCTGAAATATCATTTATGCTGCGTCTGTGACTTTTCATTATTATTTTCAATCTCTTCGTTGGCTTATTTTTCATTATTCGTATGATTCTTTCGAACATCACATTTGGCTCAAACGTAGCAGCATATCTATACATTTATCGACCCTCTTGTTCTGACTACCATTAAAATAATAATACTTCATCATCTTGTGAAGAGCTTCTAGAAACATGTTGGTGTTTAGCCCGAAGCCGAGGCGAAAGCAGTAGGCTCACAGTTCGGGATTTCCAGCATAGTACTGACTAAAATACCTTCCAAAATCTTCAGTTTCAGGATACTAATACTAGATACTTTTTCGACATACATGAAATCTTGAAAAATCTTTTTTAACTTTCCTGGGTTCCCACTAGTGGGAACCCAGAATCGTTTCTTTTTACACTGAAAATAACAGCATGAAATTATCCTTTTCAAAAATAGGTCGTGCAAAAAAATAATACCGTCAAAAAATTAATCTCTAGTTTTTACAGTGTAAATATACAAATGGCTATTATATGACTATAAGCTGGAAAGCGGGACTTTAGGTTCGCTTCACAGGCCTGATAAATGGATGCATTCGTGCATGTATTGTATGAAATATAATAAGAATTAAAGGTATATTATATCATTATATTTAGCAATAGAACTAACGATGACCGTCAAAGTGAAAACAAAAGTACAGAACATCCTCATTTTCGCAAAGTAGAGAACAAACTGATTAATGCTTCAGTGAATAATTTGGTTATTAAATGTATCTAAGGAATATTCCATTGCATCATCAGAGTACAAATGTATACTCGTACATAAGTAGCCATTATCTCACATATATGTGAAATAACGACCTTATCAGTATCAAGATTGTCTCTCGCAAATAATTATATCATTTGACATTTTTTATTATGATCATTTTAATTAGGACATTCTCGTCTCCAATGGAAGGTATTGGTTTTATGTAAAAATTGAGTGTCGATTAATTCATCAAGATTGGTCGTTTTTCGACTCACTGATTGAGGAATAATTGTTTTTACTCCCTTTTCTGTCTGTCGTCGTTGTCTGTCAGCACGACAACTTTCGAAGAAATGATCTAATTAAATTTCTGATTAAATTTTCATTTGTGTGGGGATAGTATTTCCATACAAATGTATGAAAATACATGTTTCATAGAGCTTTTCTGGTATATGTCCTTGCATACCTGTATGTCATAGAACAAATAGCGGTATCTGAAAAATAATATCGATATACGCTCATAGTTTAAACAAAGGTTCTAGAAAACAGATCTTTATTCCTCCAATTTGATCTCTTCCGAGGCTTCATTATTACATAAATTAATATGATGAATTCATGTGATATCGATTATCGATTTTTTTATAATAAATTAAATATAAATTTTTTATAAACTATTTTAATTTTACATGCACTACGTTTCAATTATGAAAAAAATATTTGCAAAGTAAAGAAATCTTTAGAATGTAATTTAGATTCCCATAATTTTAGATTTTTCATTGAAAAAATAGCTCTGTATCGATTATTTAAAACAACCTTCGTAGATAGAACAGCTGTTTAGGGTTATTTAAAATTTATTCACTGAATATAATTAACAAATATCAAAAGTGTTAATGAATAGATTTCAAGCGGCACAGTATGAACACGTTTCGTTTTTGTCAACTTACAATGTATATAATTAGTAGAAGATAAAATTGTTTGTAATTTTCCTGATTTCCCAGAAATTTTTATAATTTTCAAAATAAACTTTCGGGGTGGTTTGAGTTTTCAACCCATACTAGACGTAGCCGTTGGCTAAACACGGATTTTATGTTTATTCTGCGTATTTTAAAATTACAATAATGAATCAAAAATAATTAAAAATAGCTGTGAATTCGATCTCAAGTGTTTCCACTGTGTTCGTATTTATAATTATATGGTGCTCATTTCACGAGCACTCTGCTTCCCGTTAGCAAATGTATTTGCTTTCTCATAGAGGAAGCATTAGTGATTTTTATTAATGACGGACAAAACAAAGTCTTCATTTTGCTCAATTTGAAAATAGAAATTTACAAAAAATACAAGATTACAAAATAATGACAAAATAACTGACTGCTTTCCCATATGTCAACTAGTGTCTCTCTTTTATCACATTCTTTGAGGATTATCTCGATTCGGACTTTGTCCATCAGTGTTTTCGCGCATATTGTGCGCAGAGGTTTCATGCTAATCACGTTAATTTTACTATTATCCTTTTCTTGACAGGTCCATGTCTCGCTACCGTATAGTACAGTCGGTACGAATATAGAATTATGTATGGCCGTTTTAGCTTTTTTCGATATGTTTTTATTTCTGAGAATAGACCCTGCGCTACCGATAACCTGCTTATCCTTATTTATGCGCCTATCTAACTCCTCATCTATTTTTCTGCCGCTAGTGAATAGGCTACACAGATATACGTACGTGTGAACTTGTTCTAATCTCTTATCATTTAGGACAATGTTGCACATTGTTTTCTCACTTTTTGCTTCGAACACCATGATTTTTTGTTTTATTTACGTTAATTTTGAGGTGCATGTTCTTCATGCTTGTATTAAGTTTATTGAACATTATTTGCAACTCCTCGATTGATTCTGCCATAACAATATTGTCCTCTGCAAAAGCTAACCCACGTACCTTCACTATTTCGAGATCTACACCTTTTTCGTCGAAGAGGGCCATTCTCAGACACTTATCCATAAATATGATAAATAGTCATGAGGACATAACGCATCCTTGTTTCACGCCTTGCATAATATCAAAACAGTCACACAGTTCCCCATTTACCCTTACACTCGCTTTATTACCTGTCTATATTGTTTTTATTGCTTGTGGGAGCCACCTATTGACTCCGTACTCTTTGAGGACTTCCCAAAGTTTACTTCAATTTATCTTGTCAAATGCTTTTTCTAGGTCAACAAATGCACAGAAAACTTTCTTTCCTACTCTTGAGCTTTTTTCTGTGATCTGTCTCAAGCTAAATATCTGATCGGTACATGATCTTCCTGGCATGAATCCACTTTGGACTTCCCATATCTTTTCTTCTATAATTATCATTACCGTACGGATAAGTATTTTTGAGTATATTTCATTTACGGTACTTGGTAAGCTGATACCCCTGTAATTACTCCAATCGCTTTTATCTTCCTTTCTTTTGTATATTGGTACGATAATCGCTTTTCTCCAATCGTCTGGAACTTCACCCATCTCGATAGATAAAGTTTTCAATTCGCACAACCTGTGAGGTATGTACTCGCCACCAGCCTTACCGTTTTCTTAGTTCTTAATTATATCTCTAACCTCAGTGACACAGACTATTTCAGTTCGGGTTTATAATGTTCTGATTTTATCTTCACTTTCCTTGACTAGTCGTTGAAATTTCGTATTTTTGTGTCTGTAATCATTTTCGAGCCTATTTCTCTCCTCATGGCTAAGACCTGTGATGTGCAGCGTTCTTTCGTACGCTTCTTTCTTTTCTGGCCGGGCTGCGTCAATTTCTTCATTCCACCACGCATCGCCAGATTTCCTTCCTACCACTGTCGTACCACACACTTCGATCGCACTTTTAACAATGATATCCCGTAACAAAATCCACTCGCCCTCTATATCTTTATTGCTTCTAAGCACCTCCCAAGTTGCCTCATCTATCCTTTCGTTTATCTTATTCTGAAAATCTATTCGCACTTCCGGTTTCTGTAAATTTTCAACCTTGATTTGCGTTTATTCCGTTTTTTTGTTCTCTTTCTTCTCCGTCCCCGCCCTAAGTTTATTTTTGAGACTAGAAGGTAATGATCAGTATTGCATTCAGAACCCCTCATGACTCTTGTGTCTTTGACTAGTTCTCTTAGCCCTTCATCTGAAATAACGAAGTCGATTATACGGCGGTTTTTTCCATTACACCAGGTGTACGTGTGGATCATTTTATGTCGAAACCAAGTATTTGTAATAAATAGGCCCTTTTCTACGCATAAGCTAATTAACTTTTCCCCGTTATAATTTTTTCTTGGATCCCCTAATTTACCTAACACCCTTTCTGTATCTGTATCCTGACGTTGGACGCCGAACCATCCGTTCATATCTCCTAGCAAAATTATTTTTTTACCTTGATCGCAAGTACTTATTGTATAATTCAAAGTGTCCCAGAAGGCGTCTTTGACTTTCCTAGAATCGCTATCAACTGGGGCGTATCACGCTATCATGAATAATCATTTAATTCTTACCTTCATTCCAGCCCAAAAGAATCTGGGAGATACAAAATCATGATCTTTGATATGCTGTCTTGCTTTTTCATTCATGATTAAACCGACCCCTTGACTACCATGTGATTCATTATCTACTCCTGACCATATTTCAAAACCGCCTTTCAACACCCCATTTTCTATGTTTCTACTTTCGCAACCCTTTTTCTTTGTCTCAGGTACACATAAAATATCTAGTTTTCTTACGTGCATAGTTTCTCGTAGATCTCTTACCTTAAGATCATATACTCCTGTAGCATTCCAAACACCCAGTCTCCATTCATCACGTGAAACTCGACCTTTACGTTTACCGTGTGTACGCATTTCCTCAATCAAAATTTCAGTCCATTCCGAGGCTATTTTATTGTTTGTATTATTGATTGTTTAGATTGTACACCCAACTACCACCTTTATGCGCGAAATTTGTTGTGCGAGTCCAAATCATGTCCAAGTTAAGTAGTGATTCATCGTACGGTGGAGAGTCTAGTTGTACCGTCAGTCCCACCAAAACTTCTGTTTCTGTGGAGGGGATGAGGACAAAGAATGGGAACCGAGAGTCTCAATTGGTTGGTGTTTTATGCTGAGAAGGTCACCGGCCTTCAGCAGCGTTGTATTTGATAGGAGTTCATATGTTCCCATCTGCCAATTCCCGGCCTACTTCTAGGCATAGAACCAAAAATCCTTTTTTTTCGAAAGTATTTCTTGAAATCTCTTAAAAATACTGTAACGGTCCAAAATTTCTAAAATTCCTCGAAAACGTTTTATTTTATTCATTTATTTTTTCATTTTTGAAAAATAATTATTAATATATATATATTGTAAATTAGGTCGGAATATTATCAAGACTCCGAAATCTTAAAAATAAAACCTTCTAAGTTTTTGAAAGTACCTATAATAAGTATTTAAAAATCATTAAATATAAATGTGCGGCCCCCCCCCCACCCAACCTCCGGCAGACATAAATAGTTCGATTTTAAGAGATATCATGAATTTTCATCAGAAGAGCTGTAATATTGGAATCTTCAGCCAGAATTGGGAATTCCTTGAATTTCTCTGAATCTCCTGCGAGTGCCATAGAATCCTTTAAAAATATCATAAGTGTTTCAAATGCTTTAAAATTCCATTTAAATTACTGAAATTAATATTTAGAAAAAGAAAAATCCTGTAGAATCTTTTTAAATTCCCTTGGAACGCTTCAAAGTATTTCAAAATCTTTGAAATCTCATTCAACTACCCAAATCAATTGGAAATGCCTTGGAAATACAGCAGCGGTGTAATGTACCGTTGGAGACGCGGTGACTTCAGTTTTGATGCAGAAGAAACAAATTTTTCTCGGTATAGATTGAGATAGTAGCGCTGACACGTTGCATTTGTATCCTATGAACGCTATGACAATTGCAATAGCAAGGTAACCTAGGTAGTGTACCCAGTTAGTCGCATGTTCACTCCAGGTACGTGTTCGTCTGTCCCTACTGACTTCATCTACTGCGTTCTCGATGTTATCGTCCGATTGCTTAAGATTGTTTAAAATAAAGGGCCTAATTTCCTGAGTTAGCGGTAATTACTTATCTTTTATAGAGTCTAGTTGATCATCAGTATATGGTAGCGGTAAGTTATTTATATAGCTTATTTCTTTGACGAGAGTATTCGTTGAACTTAATTTTAATACAATATTCAATCCGTTCAGTATACATTTGTCTTTGCTTACAATTTTCGTTGGACCCTGAATTTTAATTTTATCGTGTCCCGATTCACACAGTACGTCAACATCAATTGGCTTATGGGGGATCAAAATATATCCATTCGTAAGCGGAATAAAAGCAATGTTAATGATTTTAAAGGGGGAATATTTACATTCGTCACTGATACTTTTCACATTCGTTCTTAATATGCTATTTTCACAAGTATGCGTTGCTGACATCAAGTAAGTGGGTTGCATTCGTTTACACATTGTAATTTCGTCATAGTCTTTACAATTATCTAAAGATATTCTGTCAGTCGGTACGTATGTTGTGTGTCCCTGTTCCACTAGTAGGTATTCATAGTCTGGAATTATTGCCAGGAAGACAGAACCGATTTTCTTGGAAATAGGTATTAAATGCTTAATTTCGTAAGTCTCTGTTTCTGGGATAGGAATATGAATGGAGTAGACAAACGGATTCTTTAAAATAGCCCGTTAATTGTTGAGATGTTGATAATATGTTGAAAGATAGACTTCTTCAAAGGGATGGTGTATTTAGTGTTAAATTTATCTTCAAACTCTTTCATTTCGCTTATTAGGATTCTTGGTGTCAGAAGTTTAGGGTGAATTATTCCGGTTTTCCCGTCATTTATTGCATCTATCCATAAGTTGATATCTTCACTCAACTCATCGAATATCATCATGCAGACCGTCATTTGATTTGAAATCGCGATACTTTGGGTGTTTCAGTTAGTTTCGTTCGCCAGCTGATTCAATCGGTTAACGTTTTCCTCACTATGTAACTCGAGAGTCTTAAAATCATCAGATGCTGAGCTTAACAAGAGTTTAATGTTTCTAGTTTGATTGGGTATGCTTTGTGACAGTATTTTATGGTTGTTGAACAATTTATCAAGTTCTTCGTTAATGTAGGTCATATCCTGTGAACTGAGAGTTCCAAAAAGTGTTTTCGAAATGTCACCTACAAAATTGAAAAATCCTCTCTTAACACGTGTTCTACCTAATAGCTGGTCCAGCAGATTTCTCTGGTTTTCTAAACGACTATACGCGAGTTGATCAGCTTGACTTCAAATTTTTCACGGCAGTCATTACATAGGTTTGACGCAGTCACATAAACCTGTCGCAAAGAGACGAATCGTTCCTCTATATTATCTAGTTCTTCAGAATAGATCATTACTCCGTCCAGGTTAGTTGTGATGACCTCCGCTTCGACTGCACTCAGTAGCCACAAGAGTAATAGTGCCAAATTGATCTGCAAAATTATTGGTAATAAGGCATAAGTTGATTGGCGTGTATCCTAGTTCGCTTGTCGTTAAAAAGTACAGTGTACTTGTTGTTTTCTTGTATCTCTACAAATACTGCTGGTCCTTTCCATTTGGGAGAGAGTTTGTTATCTTGATGGTTCTTAATAAGTTTGACAAGATCTCCGGGTTCGTAGATTCCCTACGGTATGGCAATTCTCGAGTCTTGCAGTGTTTTATACTTCAGTTTCTGTGTCTCTATTTTCTCCTTGGCTTTCTTGAGGTAGTGTTCATGTCTACGCTTCCATAGGTTGAGTAGTTCTTCATACTTGACGTTAGGTGTTGTGCTGAGCATTGAAGGCAAATTGGCCTCTCTTCCAAAGGTCAGTTGGAAGGGTGAGTATCCTGTACCGTCATACTTCATAGTGCCATGCAGATTATTTTCAGGTTTTGATCCCATTCAGTGTTATGGTCCTCGATGCTTGTTTTTAATAAATTCTTAATCGTTGAGTGGGCTCTCTCGAGGGCTCCGTTGCTTTGTGGGTGATAAACTGTAGTTTTAATATGTTTAATTCAAAATAGGTTTTCAAAGTTCTGTACCAGTTCAGATATGAAATTTTGTCCTTGGTCTTTTAGGATATTTTTAGGTGCGCCGAATAGGTATATGTAATGATCAAATAACCCTTCTATAATGCTTTCCGATTCCGTGTTTTTAAGAGGTATCAAGATCAAATATTTTGTGAGCATATCTTGTATGCTTAGGATGTATTCATTCCCTGATATAGTCAAAGGCAATGGAACGAAGATATCCATGGCTATTTTGTCGTTAGGGTTGACAGGCGTGTCTGGGATGATT
>CAKNYM010050474.1:220495-239267 GCA_932195095.1 Andricus curvator | reverse complement strand
ACAGACCCTGTGATTAAGTCGGTACCCCAACAAACCGGCTTACATCACAACGAAGATTAATTAATTATCTTCTTACCTCAAAATTCATCTCCTTGGTTCAAAAATTAACCGAATTTCCTGAAAGTTAGTATTTTTTTGTTAAAAATTAGGTTTTTTGATTAAAAATTTAATTATTTAAATTTAATTTATTTTTTCGGTAGAAAATTTTTCTTCTTTGTCAAAAATTCATTTTTTTATTTAATCCTCTAAATATTTTTTTTTAAAGTTACTTTACTTAGTGAAAAATTAAAATATTTTATTAAAAAGTAACCTTTTTGGTTGGAACTTCAACTTTTAAAAAAATTATCCTTTTTGGTCAACAGTTTTGGTAAAAAAAAATTTTTTGGTTGAAGATTCTTCATTTTAGTTGAAAATTTATCTCTGTTCTTTACAATTTTACTATTCTGTTCGAAAATTCTTTTTTTTTGTTAAAAATTAATTTTTTTGATGAATATTTAACTATTTTATTTTTGTTGAGCAAATTATCTTTTCCAGTTGAAAATTCGTTTATTTGATTGAAAATTCGTATTTTCGATAGAAAATTAATCTTTGTCATTGAAATGGAACTATTTAGTGAAAAAATCTTTTTTTTCGTGAAAATTCGTCTTTTTGTGTAGAAATTGATTTTTTAGTTGAAATTTCAACAGCTTGATTAAAAGTCGATATACTTTTTTGAAAATTCATTTGTCTGATTGAAAATTCTTGATTTTAGTGGAAAATGGTGAAAATTGGGTTTTCTTAGTTGAAAATTAATGTAATTTGCTAAGAATTTGACTTTTGGTAGAAAAATAATCGACTCGGTTTAAAATTCATCTTTTTAGTTAAAAATTAGTTTTTTTGATTAAAAATTTAATTATTTCATTTTTGTTGGAAAGTTTATCTTTTTTAGTTGAAAATTCAGCTATTTGATTCCAACATTATCCTCTTCCAACAAAGCTGATTAATTTTTGAATAAATAGTTGAATGTTCAAATAAAAAAAAATTAAATTACTGACCAAGAAGAATAATTTTCTACTGCAAAAGACGAATTTTCAACAAAATATAAGAATTTTCACACAAGTAGTTGAATTTTAAATTAAAAAATAATAATTTCAGTGAAATAGTTGAAATTTTTAATGAAAAAGATCAAATTTTAATCAAAAATATAATAGGTTCATCTTCACTTAAAAAATTAATTTTCAACAAAATAGGTTAATTTTGAACCGAAGAGATCAATTTTTAACTAAAAAGATGAATTTTCAACCGAGTAGATTATTTTTCTACCAAAAGTCAAATTCTTAGCAAATCATATTAATTTTCAACTAAGGAAACCAATTTTCACCAAAAATTTTCACCATTTTCCACTAAAATTAAGAATTTTCAATCAGACAAATGAATTTTTAAAAAAGTATATCGAATTTTAATTAAGGAGTTGAAATTTCAACTAAAAAATCAATTTCTAGACAAAAAGACGAATTTTCAAAAAAAAAAAAGATTTTTTCACTAAATAGTTACATTTGAACGACAAAGATTAATTTTCTATCCAAAATACGAATTTTCAATAAAATACACAAATTTTCAACTGGAAAAATCATTTGCTTAACAAAAATAAAATAGTTAAATATTCATCGAAAAAATACATTTTTAATAAAAAAAAATCATTTTTGAACAAAACAGTTAAATTTCAAAGAACAGAGATAAATTTTCAACTAAAATAAAGAATCTTCAACCAAAAATTTTTTTTAAGCAAAACTGTTGACCAAAAAGACTAATTTTTTTTAAAAGTCGACGTTTGAACCAAAAAGGTTACTTTTTAATGAAACTTTTAATTTTCCACTAAGTAAAGTAATTTTCAAAAAAATATTTAGAGGATTAAATAAAAAAATGAATTTTTGACAAAGAAGAAAAATTTTCTACCGAAAAAGACGAATTTTCAACCAAAAATAAACGATTTTTTTCGACATTTTCGACAAAATTGTTATATTTTTAACAAAGTTAAATATTATTAAATGTAATTGAATAAAATTCAATTAAAAAAATTTAAATATATCTTCTTACCCCAAAATTCATATATTTGGTTCAAAATTAACCTATTCTGCTGAGTTTGTTTTTTGTAAAAAATTAAACTATTATATTTTTGGTGAAAATTGGTTTTTCTTAGTTGGAAATTAATTTAATTTGCTAACAATTTCACTTTTGGTAGAAAAATAATTAACTTGGTTAAAAATTCATCTTTTTAGTTGAAAATTAATTTTTTCAAATGAAGATTAAACTATTATATTTTAGATTAAAATTTAATCTTTTTGATTTAAAATTTCAAGTATTTGGTAAAATTGTTTTTTTTTTTTTAAATCAAAATTTACTTTTTTGTGTGAAAATCTGTCTTTTTCAGTAAAAATCTATTCTTCTTAGTGAAAAATTCAATTTTCTTCGTTTGAAGATTCAATTTTTTTTTTCAAAATTTCTACACAAAAAGACGAATTTTCACAAAAAAAAAGAATGATTTTTTCACTAAATAGTTGAATTTCAAACAAAGATTAATTTTCAATCGAAAATACGAATTTTCAATAAAATAAAAAAAATTTCAACTGGAAAAGATAATTTTTAAAAAATGAATAAAATAGTTAAATATTCATCGAAAAAATAAATTTTGAAAAAAAAAATGAAATAATTTTTGAACAGAATAGTACGATTTTAAAGAACAGAGATAAATTTTCAACTAAAATGAAGAATCTTCAACCAAAAAATAAAATAATAAAAAAATGTTGACCAAAAAGTCTAATTTTTTAAAAGTTGAAGTTTCAACCAAAAAGTTTACTTTTTAATGAAATTGTTTAATTTTCTACTAAGTAAAGTAATTTTTAAAAAAATATTTACAGGAATTTAATAAAAAAATGAATTTTTGACAAAGAAGGAAAATTTTCTACCGAAAAAGACGAATTTTCAACAAAATTATATGAATTTTCGACAAAATTGTTGTACTTTAACAAGTTTGAATATTATTAAATTTAATTGAATAAAATAAAATTTAAATCAATCTGCTTATCTCAAAATTCATATGTTTCGTTCAAAATTAATTTATTTTTCTGAGAGTTTTTTTTTTGTAAAAAATTATTTTTTTGATTAAAAATTCAACTATTCCATTTTTGTTGGGAAGCTTATCTTTTTTAGTGTATTAAAATTTGTTTAACAAAATGTGAAGCATCATCTTTCTTTACTTGGATCAAATGAATAATTAATTTTTGGATTTGCATCACATAAATTTCATCTTGCATAAAATTTGTTAAATTTAGATTATTTAAAAATTTAAAAAAAAATTTAAATAATAATTTTCAAAAATGCTAATAATTTAAATAATAAATTATACCTTTGATACAGGGCTTAACAATTTTGTTTAAATTTCATTTTTTTATCGAAAATTTTGTTCTTTTTGTTAAAAATTAATTTCCTCGACTGAAAACATAACTATTCCATTTTTAGCTAACAAATTGATTTTTATTAGTTGAAATTCCAACCGCTTGGTTGAAAATTGATATGATTTTTTAAAAATCAATTTGTCTGTTTGAAAATTTTTCATTTTAGTAAAAAATATTTGGCTGAAAATTAAACTATTAAATTTTTGGTGAAAATTAGTGTTTCTTAGCTGGAAATTAATTTAATTTGCTAACGATTTGACTTTTCGTAGAAAAATAATTATCTCTGTTGAAAATTCATCTTTTTAGTTAAAAATTAATTTTCTCAACTGAAGATTGATCTATTATTAAATTATTAAATTATTTTAGATTAAAATTTAATATTTTTGATTCAAAATTTCAAGTATTTGGTAAAATTATTTTTTTTTAATCAAAATTTACCTTCTTGTGTGAAAATCTGTCTTTTTCAGTAAAAATTTATTCTTCTTAGTGAAAAATTCAATTTGCTTTGTTTAAACATACAATTATTTGTTCAAAACTTGATCTCCTTTGTTGAAAATTAAATAATTCAGTTAAAATTTTGTCTTTGTTGAAATTTCAAATTTTTTGTTAAAAATTTGTCTTTTTGGTTGAAAATTTAACTTTTCTGCAATTCCTTTTTTTGTTGACTTCAACTGTTTTTATTTAAATATGAAATCTGTTTTTTTATCAATTATTACATTTTTCGTTGAGAATTCATTTTTTTTTTGGTTGAAAATTAATCTGCTTAATAAAAAAATCAACAGATTTGTTAAAAAAATAACTTGTTTGGCTGAAGATTCTCCATATAATTGAAATTTCATCTTCTTTGTTAAAATTTTACTTTTTTGGCAGAAAATAAATAATTTTCTCAAAATTTATCTTTTTTTAATCGTTTAACTATTTTGTTATGAAGTCGTTTTTTGCTCAAAATTAGTTTTTTTATTAAAAATTTAACTATTACATTTTTGTTGGAAAGTTTATCTTTTTTAATTGGAAACTTAACTATTTAGTTGAAAAAATATTATTATTATATTATTATTCTTGTTCAAAAATTCAATTTTCTTTGTTTGAACATTCAACTATTTATTCAAAAATTAATCAACTTTGTTGAAAGAGGATAATTTTTTAATCAAATAGCTAAATTTTTAACTAACAAAGATAAACTTTTCAAAAAAACGGAACAATTAAATTTTTAATGAAAAAAACTAATTTTTAACAAAAAAAACTAACTCTGAGCAAAATAGGTTAATTTTGAATCAAGCAAATGAATTTTGAGGTAAGAAGATAAATTTTTGAAAGAAAGATTAGTTTTCTACTAAAAGAAAAATTAATAACAAAATATATTAATTTTCAATTGAGAAATGGCAATTTTAAAGAAAAATAAAATAGTTAAATTATCAGCCAAACCATTTACAAGTAAAATCAAGAATTTTCACTTCAGAAAATAATTTTCCGCAAAAAGAACGAATTTTGAAGAATATATTAAATTTTCAGCGAAAGAAATTAATTTTCACCAAAAAGACGAATTTTAAACAAAAAAAAATGAAATTTGAAGAAAATTCTTAAATTTCCTGCAAAATAGAATAATTTTTCAGCAAATAGTGGAATTTTTAATGACAAAGATTAATTTTCTACCGAAAAAGACGAATTTTCTTTTTTTTTAAATCTTCAACAACAAGAAAACGACTTTTCAACAAAACAGTAAAATTTTGAAGAAAATGTATGCATTTTTTACTAAAATGAAAAATCTTTAACGAAAACAAAATTTTTTTGTGAAAAATCAATCTTCGTTCTTAGAAATTCACCTTTGCGTTTGAAACTTTAACTATTTTGTCGAATATTGAACTTTTGTTTGACAATTAATTTTTTTTTTTGAAGATTCATCATTTTAGTTGAAGGTTCATCTCGTTAATTGAAAATTTAAGTATTTTTTAAAAGATACATCTTTCTGGCTTGAAAATTCAACAATTTGATTAACAATTAAACTGTTTGTTTAAAAATTAATATTTTTGTTAGAAAATTAATTTTTTATTGAAAAATTATATTTTCGGCTTAAAAATGCAACACTTTGATTGAAAATTAATTTTTGTTGTTTTTGAAAATTAAACTACATTATTGAAAATTGAACTACTTTGTTGAAAAAAAATTTTTCTTAAACATTTTCATCATTAGTTGAAAATTTGAATATTTTGTCGAAAATTGCTTTCGTTAAAAATTAATTTATGACCTGAAATTTTTTCATTTTTTGATTAATTAATGAATTTAATAATAAAAAATTAATTAAATAATAATAATTAATTAAAATTAATTAATTCAATTATTGGTTGAAAAATTACAATTTTTAGTTCAAAATTCAACTATTTCGTTAACAATTCGTCTTTTTTCGTTAAATCCAACTTACTAAACATTCGTTTTTCTTTGTTAAAAATTAATTTTTTGAATGAAAAATTCAATTAATTCATTTTGGGTTTTAATTAATTGGGATTTAGTTAGAGATTTACTATATTTTTTGCAATTTTAAAAATTTCAGTACGGATAAAAAATTTTTTATTTTAAATAATGCTCATTACTGATTATGTTTATAACGTCATCAGATAAAAAAATGTTCTCTTTTATATTTTTCTCGAAAATCGTTTAAGATGAAAATTTTTTTTTTAAATTTGAATTATATTTAGACAAACAAATTGTATATGCAGATTTTCTTTAAATACATCTTTTTTCAGAAAAAAAAGGTTAAAGTTGATTGATTAAATATCTTGAGAAAATTAATTTTTTAGCCAAACATTTAACTATTCCATTTTTCATTTGTTTGATTAAAAATTTAACTATTTATTTTAAAATAAATTAAATTAAGTTTTTTTAATTTTATTTAATCTAATCATATTTAACTTTGTTAAAAATATAACAATTTTGACGAAAATTCGTATATTTTTTGTTTAAAATTCGTCTTTTTCGGTACAGAATTTTTCTTCTTTGTCAAAAATTCATTTTTATATACAATCCTTTAAACATTTTTTTTTTGAAAATTACTCTACTTGGTAGAAAATTAAACATTTTTATTAAATAACAACCTTTTTGGTTGAAAGTTTAACTTTTTAAAAAAATACTCTTTTTCGTCAATAGTTTTGTTGAAAAATAATTTTTTTGGTTGAAGATTCTCCATTTTAGCTGAAAATTTATCTCCTTTCTTCAAAATGTTACTACCTGTTGAAAATGGTATCTTTTTTGTTGAAAATTTAGTTTTTCCAATGAAAATTCAAATATTCTATTCGTCTTAAACAGTTTATATTTTTCAGTTGAAAATTCATGTATTTTTGGAAAATTCTACGTTTTAGGAAATTCAGAAATTTTGTTTAAATTTCTATTTTTTGTTTAGAAAAAAAATTGAATTTTCTTTGTTCAAACATTCAATTATTCGTTCAAAAATTAAATAATTTTGTTAAAAGTATCCTTTGTCGTTTAAAATTATTTTTTTTTTTAAATTTGTCTTTTTGGTTAAGCATTTAACTTTTTTATCAATTTTTTTTTTGGTTGACTTCAAATATTTGTTATTCAAAACTAAAATCTGCTTTTTATTAATTATTACATTTTTCGTTGAGAATTCATTTATTTTGGTTAAAATTTATCTACATTGTAGAAAAATCAACAGATTTGTTGAAAAAATATTTTTTTTTCAGTTGAAGATTCCTCATTTAATTTAAAGTTCATCTTTGTCTAAAATTTTACTATTTAAGTAGGAAATTAAACTTTTTTTGTTGTTAAACATTATTTTTTTAATTAAAAATTTAACTATTCCATTCTTTTTGGAAAATTTATCTTTTTTAGTTGAAAATTCATCTATTTTGTTGAAAAATTATCTTTTCTTGATGAAAATTTTTCTCCTTAAGTAGAAAATTAATGCTCTTTGTTGAAAATTCAACTATTTAGTTAAAAATTTATCTATGCTATCAAAAACTGGTATTTTTTAATTGAAAATTGAACCATTTCTTGAAAATCTTCTTTTTTGGTGGAATGTAACTTTCTTTTATTTTAAAATTAAAATCTGTTTTTTTTTTAAATTACATTTTTCGTTCAGAATTCATTTTTTTTTTGGTTCAAAATGAATGTGATTTGTAGGAAAATCAACTAATATAAATAAAATATTTTCAGCTTAAAAATTGAACTCTTTGATTAAAAATTCATTTTTTTCGTTGAAAATTCAACTACATTATTGAAAAATTTTCTTTAAAATTCATGTATTTCGTCTTTTGTTAGAAAATTCACCATTTCAGGTTGAAAATTTCACTATTTAGTTAAAAATTTCACAATTTTGTGGAAAGTTTCAGAATTTTTTTGATGATTTTGTTTTCGTTTCTTTCATTCAAAATCTTCCTAATTTTTTGAAAAATCATTGTTTTCATGCGATTAATTTCAGCATTTTTTCTCAAATCTATCTGGTTATTTGAAAACAAAATTCAATGAAATCATGATGATACATTTTGATAAACATGTTTTTCAAATTTTGAAAATTTTTTAATTCCTACACGGATGTAGAAAGTGCGCGGTAATCATCTCATAAGCATATAGCAAACAATAATAACACGCTCTACATAAATCGGACGTTGTTTTCACTTAAAATCGTTTATAGCGTCTATCAATACGGTTAGGTAAATTTTAAAAATCGGGACGATCATCTTAAAAGCTTTTAAATTTTCAGTATAAATAGCAGTAATTTTTTTCAAAATTTCTCAGTTACGTGTATGAAATCCTTCAATTCCAAAATGAAGACTTCTGCTGCAACTTTTTTCATTACAATCGCAATTTTTCTGCTTGATTCTATTGGTGAGTGCAATAATATTTATAATTTTATACATTTTTGAAAAAACGTGACAGATTTTCGATATGTGGAATGGATTTTTAATTAATTTCATTATTCATTTTTTTTTCTTAGTATTTTTTAATATTTTTATTTATTTTATTTCCAATCATTCGGAATTTGAGGCTCGTAATTAAAATTGAAAATTGTTACAATTCTTACTTGGACTTTATCTTTGAAATATTTCCAGTTTATTATTAAATACCTGAAAAAAAACTGGGAACACACAATTTTTTCCACTCTATCGATAACAATCTTTACAGGTCAAAATATTTGTTAAAAAGTCATCCTTCTTGTTGAAAATTCAACTGTTTTATTAAATTCTTTTTTGGATGAAAATTCATTTACTTTTATGAAAATTTGTCTTTTTGATTTAATAAATTCATGTTAATTAATATTTTTCTGAAAAAAAAATTCTCCTTTCCCTCCGCTGGGATACGAACCACAGAACTTCTGATTGTCGTTCAAGCGCTTTCCCGATTAAGCTACTAGAGAGATCAACAGAAGAAACTTTATTTCAGAAAATTGACGCATTATTATTTTAGATGTTACAAATCAAATTTTTAAGGGAATCTGTATTATCATCAGAGAATAACATAAATTGTTAACGTCTTTTCAGACTAGATGGAGTTATGAATTAAAAATGATTCTAATCAATTTTTTTCGGGAAAAACGATCTCCTTTCGCTCAGAAGTTATGTGGTTCGTATCCCAGCGGAGCGAAAGGAGATCCTTTCTCAGAAAAAAAATTAAAATAATTTTTAATTCATATCTCCATCTAGTCTGAAAAGACGTTAAAAATTTCTGTTATTCTCTAACGATAATACAGATTCCTTTAAAAATTGGAGTTGTAACATCTAGCGCAATAATGCGTAAATTTTCGGAAATACAGTGTCTTTTCTCGATCTCTCTAGTAGCTTAATGGGAAAAGCTCCTGACCGGAAATCAGAAGTTATGTGGTTCGTATCCCAGCGGAGCGCAATGAGAAGATCTTTTTTCAGCAAAAAGTTAATTAAAATATTTTTCAATCCATAGCTCCAGCTAGTCTGAGAAGACGTTACAAATTTATGTTATTCTCTAACGATAATACATATTCCCTTAATAATTTTATTTGTAACATCTAGCATCATAATGCGTAAATTTTCGCAAATAAAGTGTCTTTTCTCGATCTCTCTAGTAGCTTAATGGGAAAAGCACCTGACTGGAAATCTGAAGTTATGTGGTTCGTATTCCAGCGGAGCGAATGGAGAAGATATTTTTTCAGAAAAAAATCAATTAAATAATTTATAATTCATAGCTCTATCTAGTCTGAAAAGACGTTAAAATTTCTGTTATTGTCTGATGATCATACAAATGCCTCTAAAAATTTGATTTGGAACATCCAGCATAATAATGCGTATATTTTCTGAAAATAAAGTTTCTTCTTTCGATCTCTCTAGTAGCTTAATGGGAAAAGTACCTGACCGCAAATCAGGAGTTCTGTGGTTCGTATCGCAGCGGAGCAAAGAAGGAGATCTTTTTTGCAGAAAAAAAAATTAAAATAATTTTTAACTCATAGCTCCATCTAGTCTGAAAAGACGTTAAAAATTCCTGTAATTCTCTAATGATAATACAGATTCCTTTAAAAATTTGATTCGTAACATCTAGTATAATAATGTGTAAATTTTGGGAAATGAAGTGTCTTTTCTCGATCTCTCTAGTAGCTTCATTGGAAAAGCACCTGACCGGAAATCAGAAGCTATGTGGTTCGTATCCCAGCGGAGCGAAATGAGAAGATCTTTTTTCAGCAAAAAGTTAATTAAAATATTTTTCAATCCATAGCTCCAGCTAGTCTAGACGTTACAAATTTATGTTATTCTCTAACGATAATACAGATTAATTTAAAAATTTTATTTGTAACATTTAGCATAATAATGCGTAAATTTTCACAAATAAAGTGTGTTTTCACGATCTCTCTAGTAGCTTAATGAGAAAAGCACCTGACTGGAAATCTGAAGTTATGTGGTTCGTATTCCAGCGGAGCGAATGGAGAAGATCTTTTTCAGGAAAAAATAAAATAAAATAATTTATAATTCATAGCTCTATCTAGTCTGAAAAGACGTTGAAATTTCTGTTATTGTCTGATGATAATACAGATGCCTCTAAAAATTTGATTTGGAACATCCAGCATAATAATGCGTATATTTTCTGAAAATAAAGTTTCTTCTTTCGATCTCTCTAGTAGCTTAATAGGAAAAGCACCTGACCGGAAATCAGAAGTTCTGTGGTTCGTATCCCAGCGGAGCAAAAGGAGAAGATCTTTTTTGCAGAAAAAAAAATTAAAATAATTTTTAATTCATAGCTTCATCTAGTCTGAAAAGACGTTAAAAATTGCTGTTATGCTCTAATGATAATACAGATAAAAAGAATTATTTATTTTTCGATCTCCTTTAAAAATTTGATTTGTAACATCTAGCATAATAATGCGTAAATTTTCGGAAATAAAGTGTCTTTTCTCGATCTCTCCAGTAGCTTAATTAAAAAAGCACCTGACCGGAAATCAGAAGTTCTGTGGTTCACATCTCAGCTAGCAAAAGGAGATCCTTTTTTCAGAAAAAAATTAATTAAAATAATTTTTAATTCATAGCTTCATTAGGTCTGAAAAGACGTTAAAAATCACTGGTATTCTCTTATGATAATACAGATTCCTTTAAAAATTTGATTGGTAACATCTAGCCCAATAATGCGTAAATTTTCGGAAATACAGTGTCTTTTCTCGATCTCTCTAGTAGCTTAATTGGAAAAGCACCTGGTCGGAAATCAGAAGTTCTGTGGTTCGTATCCCAGCGGAGCGGAAGGAGATCTTTTCTTCAGACCAAAATTAATTAAAATAATTTTTAATACATGGCTCCATCTAGTCTGAAAAGACGTTAAAAATTTATGTTATTCTCTGATGATAATACAGTTTCCTTTAATAAATTCATTAGTTTTAGTAGTAATTCTTAAAACCAATATTTTGATGTTAAAAATGCAAACTGAAATCTTTTTTGGATAAAAATTCAACTATTTTTGCTTGTTGAAAATTTGTCTTTTTGATTTAATAAATTCATTTTAATTTATCTTTTTCTGAAAAAAATCTTCTCCTTTCGCTCCGCTGGGATAAGAACTACAGAACTTTTGATTTCCGTTCAGGTGCTTTTCCGATTAAGCTACTAAAGAGATCAAGAAAAAAAATTCATTTCAGAAAATGTACGCATTATTATTGCAGATGTTACAAATCAAATTTTTAAAGCAATCTGTATTATCATTAGAGGATAAAATAAATTTTTAACGTCTATTCAGACTAGATAGAGCTATGAATTAAAAATTATTCTGAACAATTTTTTTCTGAAAAAAGATCGCACAGAAGTTCTGTGGTTCGTATCCCAGCGAAGCGAAAGGAGAAGATCTTTTTTTCAGAAAAAAAATTAAAATAATTTTTAATTCATAGCTCCATCTAGTCTGAAAAGACGTTAAAAATTTATGTTATTCTCTAGTGATAATACAGATTCCTTTAAAAATTTGATTCGTAACATCTAGCATAATAATGCGTAAATTTTCTGAAATAAAGTGTCTTTTCTCGATCTCTCTAGTAGCTTAATGGGAAAAGCACCTGACCGAAAATCAGAAGTTCTGTTGTTCGTATCCCAGCGGAGCGAAAGAAGATCTTTTTTTCAGAAAAAAAAATAATAAAAATAATTTTCAATTCATAGTTCCATCTAGTCTGAAAAGACGTTAAAAATTTATGTTATTCTCTAATGACAATTTATAGATTCCTTTAATCAATTCATTAGTTTTAGTAATAATTCTTAAAACCAATATTTTGTTGTTAAAAAGTCAAGTAAATTCTTTTGTGGATGAAAATTCATTTACTTTTATGAAAATTTGTCTTTTTGATTTAATAAATTCATTTTAATTAATCTTTTTCTGAAAAAAAATTCTCCTTTCGCTCCGCTGGGATACGAACCATAGAACTTCTGATTTCCGTTCAGGTGATTTTCCCATTAAGCTATTAGAGAGATCCAGAGAAGAAAGTTTATTTCAAAAAATGTACGCATTATTATTGTAGATGTGACAAATCAAATTTTTAAAGAAATCTGTATTATCATTAGAGAGTAAAAATACTTTTTAACGTCTTTTCAGACTAGATGAAGCTAGGAATTAAAAATTATTCTGAACAATTTTTTTCTGAAAAAAGATCGCTCAGAAGTTCTGTGGTTCGTATCCCAGCAAAGCGAAAAGAGAAGATCTTTTTTTTTCAGAAAAAAAGTTAAATAATTTTTAATTCATAGCTCCAGCTAGTCTGAAAAGACGTTGAAAATATCTGTTACTTTCTAACGATAATACAGATTCCTTTAAAAATTTGATTCGTAACATCTAGCATAATAATGCGTAACTTTTCGGAAATGAAGTGTCTTTTCTCGATCTCTCTAGTAGCTTAATGGGAAAACACCTGACCGGAAATCAGAAGTTCTGAGGTTCGTATCCCAGCGACGCGAAAGGAGATCTTTTTTCCAGAAAAAAAATTTAAATAATTTTTAATTCATAGCTTCATCTAGTCTGAAAAGACGTTAAAAATGTATGTTATTCTCTAATGATAATACAGATTCCTTTAAAAATTTGATTTGTAACATCTAGCATAATAATGCGTAAATTTGCAGAAATGAAGTGTCATTTCTCGATCTCTCTAGTAGCTTAATGGGAAAAACACCCAAACGGAAATCAGAAGTTCTGTGGTTCGTATCCCGGCGGAGCAAAAAGATATCTTTTTTCCAGAAAAAAAAAATTAAAATAATTTTTAATTCATAGCTCCATCTAGTCTGAAAAGACGTTAAAAATGTATGTTATTCTCTAATGATAATACAGATTCCTTTAATAAATTCATTAGTTCTAGTAGTAACTCCTAAACCCAATATTTTGATATTAAAATGCAAAAAGAAATCTTTTTTGGATAAAAATTTAACTATTTTTGCTTGTTGAAAATTTGTCTTTTTGATTTAATAAATTCATTTTAATTAATCTTTTTCGGAAAAAAAAATCTTCTCCTTTCGCTCCGCTGGGATACGAACCATAGAACTTCTGATTTCCGTTCAGGTGATTTTCCCATTAAGCTACTAGAGAGATCCTGAGAAGAAAGTTTATTTCAAAAAATGTACGCATTATTATTGCAGATGTGACAAATCAAATTTTTAAAGGAATCTGTATTATCATTAGAGAGTAACAAAACTTTTTAATGTCTTTTCAGACTAGATGAAGCTATGAATTAAAAATTATTCTGAACAATTTTTTTCTGAAAAAAGATCGCTCAGAAGTTCTGTGGTTCGTATCCCAGCCAAGCGAAAGGAGAAGATCTTTTCTTTCAGACAAAAAAGTTAAATAATTTTTCATTCATAGCTCCAGCTAGTCTGAAAAGACGTTGAAAATATCTGTTACTTTCTAACGATAATACAGATTCCTTTAAAAATTTGCTTCGTAACATCTAGTATTATAATGCGTAACTTTTCGCAAATGAATTGTCTTTTCTCGATCTCTCTAGTAGCTTAATGGGAAAACACCTGACCGGAAATTAGAAGTTCTGAGGTTCGTATCCCAGCGGAGCGAAAGGAGATTTTTTTTCCAGAAAAAAAAATTAAAATAATTTTTAATTCATAGCTTCATCTAGTCTGAAAAGACGTTAAAAATGTATGTTATTCTCCAATGATAATACAGATTCCTTTAAAAATTTCATTTGTAACATCTAGCATAATAATGCGTAAATTTTCAGAAATAAAGTGTCATTTCTCGATCTCTCTAGTTGCTTAATGGGAAAAACACCCGACTGGAAATCAGAAGTTCTGTGGTTCGTATCCCGGCGGAGCAAAAAGAGATCTTTTTTCCAGAAAAAAAAAATTAAAATTATTTTTTTATTCATATCTCCATCTAGTCTGAAAAGACGTTAAAATTGTATGTTATTCTCTAATGATAATACAGATTCCTTTAATAAATTCATTAGTTCTAGTAGTAACTCCTAAACCCAATATTTTGATATTAAAATGCAAAAAGAAATCTTTTTTGGATAAAAATTTAACTATTTTTGCTTGTTGAAAATTTGTCTTTTTGATTTAATAAATTCATTTTAATTAATCTTTTTCGGAAAAAAAAATCTTCTCCTTCCGCTCCGCTGGGATACGAACCACAGAACTGCTGATTTCCGTTAAGGTGCTTTTCCGATTAAGCTGCTAGAGGGATCAAGAGAAGAAACTTTATTTCAGAAAATTTACGCATTATTATTGCAGATGTGACAAGTCAAATTTTTAAAGGAATCTGTATTATCATTAGAGAGTAACAGAAATTTTTAACGTCTTTTCAGACTAGATGGTGCTATGAATTAAAAATTATTCTGAACAATTTTTTTCTGAAAAAATATCGCTCAGAAGTTCTGTGGTTCGTATCCCAGCGAAGCGAGAGGAGAAGATCTTTTTTTCAGAAAAAAATGAATTAGAATAATTTTTCATTTATAGCTCCATCTAGTCTGAAAAGACGTTAAAAATTACTGTTACTCTCTAACGATAATACAGATTCCTCTAAAAATTTGATTTGTAACATCTAGCATAATAATGCGTAAATTTTTGGAAATAAAGTGTCTTTTCTCGATCTCTCTAGTAGCTTAATGTGAAAAGCATCCGACCGAAAATCAGAAGTTCTGTGGTTCGTATCCCAGCGGAGCGAAAGGAAAAGATCTTTTTTTTCAAATTAATTAAAACAAGTTTTAATTCATCTAGTCTGAAACGACGTTAAAATTTATGTTATTTTCTAATGATAATACAGATTCCTTTAATAAATGCATTAGTTCTAGCATTAATTTTAAAAACCAATATTTTGATTTTAAAAATGGAAACTGAAATCTGTTTTGGATAAGAATTCAATTTTTTTTTTTTTGCTGAAAATTTGTCTTTTTGATTTGAGAATTCATCTCTTTTGGTGGAAATTTTGTCTTTCTCAAATAATATTTCAAATGATTTCAGATTTAAACTAATTTTTTTTTCTTTCATGACTGAAAAATCTCATTTTCTCGAAAATTCGCTTTTTTGGTTCTAAAATTCATTTTTTTAATGAAATTATATCTTTCGGTTGAAATATCAACTAATAAACTTTTCTGTTGAAAAAGGAATTTTTTTAGTCTGAAATTTAACCATTTTGTTGTAGATATAATAATAAAAAATAAAAATATTTTTTCTATTGTTCGGACATATTAAAAACATTTTACAGATAGTCACATATGTTTCAAAAAAAAATTCTAATTGACACATTGTTTTATTTAATAAAATTGTAACTGTTGCAATGTTCTGTTATATTTCTTAGCTACATAACCATAATAAAATGAAAAAAAAAAAAATTTAATATTATAAAATTGTTTTGTCTTCATAAAAAATTATTTATATTTAAACTAAACTTTTTGAAAATTTGATTTTAAATCAAAAGTACACACGCAACAAAATTTGTTATTGCTATCCGCAGCCAAGCCAGGTCTATATTTAGGTTATTGACACTTTAAGATTGTCAACTTCCTCTTTCATTTTCTAGAACGTAGATAACTTTTCTCAAACAAAATTATTTGGCCTTAAATAAGCAACACTTCAGCTCGGGAGCGGATATTTGTTTTATCTTTAGATAGTGATTTCGACCTTGTAGAATTTTTCCGCTCTTTAGAAAAATTTACATTTTGTTAGTTGTCTTTTTCTGCACTGTCGCCAAGTTATTCTTCATAACTCGACCTTAAAAATATAAAAATTTTCAGATTCGTGAAGACTTTTTAAAATTGCAGATCAAAGCATCAACAACTGTAATTTGCTGATTGTGAATTCTCTTTTGTTAAAACTCTTTGGGCATTAACGTACCTCGGTCTGGGACTTCTCATTCAGATATTGCAAAATAATATACAAATATAGTTTTTCATGATTAGTTTAATATTTGCTCCTTATTTTGAACAAATTTCAAACAACAACTTTTGTTTATTAATTTTTTCCATACCTTGTTTTGTTTTTCCAAAAATTTAATTTTTTATTGTTAATGTTATTTTTCAGATTAAAACAGAAACTAGGCTGAACAAATTTTGTCTATTTTTTTTCGCAGCTTGTATCGTTTGTCCAAAAATTCGATTTTTTATTTGTGTTATTTGTGTTATTTTTCGAAAAAATTTAATTTTTTTTGTTAATGTTATTTTTTACGAGTAAAACAAAAATTAGGCATCCTATCAAATAATTATTGTTAAAAAATTTGTAGCTCTTTTTTGTGTGAGCGACTCTTATTTATTAATATTTTCATAGCTTGTGTCGTTTGTCCAGAAATACATCTTTTTTATTTTTATTTTTTGTGAATAAAAAAAAACTACCTGTTCCATCAAAAAATGATTAAGAACAAATTCATAGATCTTTTTCGGGGATACAACATTTTTTGATTAATTTTGTTTGTACCTTGCGTCGTTTTTCCAAAAGATAAATTTCTTTATTTTTAATGTTATTTTTCACGATTAAAAAGAATTTAAAAAATTCTAATCAAAAATTTTGAGTTTTTAAGTCATAAAGAAGAATTTTTGAAAAACAGTTGAATTAACAACCCAAAAATTTGAAATTTATACCAAAATGCAAATTTGAAATAGCTACATTTTTAATATTAAAAATTCATTTTAAATTTTAAAGAAACGAATTTTCAACAAAATTTGTTAAATTTTTTAACAAAGAAATGAACTTTTAACTAAAATTACGCATCTACAGTCAAAAAAATTAAATTTAACCAAAGAGCTATATTGTTACCAAAAAAAGACAAAATAGATGAATTTTTAACTAAAAAAGATAAATTTTCAAAAAAAAAGAGAATAGCTGGATTTTAAGTTAGAGAAATAAGTTTTTAACCACATAAATTAAATTTTCAACGAAATAGTTTAATTTTTAACCAAAAATATTAATTTCCACCAAAAAATTAAAAATTAAATTTTCATTTTAATAAAACTAATTTTCTATCAAAAAAGAATAATTTTCAACAAAATACATGAATTTTCAACCAAAAATTCTAATTTCTAATGGAATTTTCAACTAAAAAGGTTCGTTTTTTACCAAAAAAGATAAGTGTCTAACAAAATAGATGAATTTTCAACTAAATGTCTGTAAAAAAATTTGACAACAAAATTCGGGCAATTCTTGGTTAAAAATTTAATTTTCAATAAAACACTAATTTACAACCAAAGAAAAATTAACTTTCAATAAAAAAACTAATTTTTTAACAAAAAAGAAAAATTTTTCACAACATACATGAATTTTCAACCAAATATTTTAATTTTTAATAAAATTTTTAACCTAAAAGTTAAATTTTAGAACAAAAAGGAGAATTATTCACCAAGAAGATTAATATTCTACCACAAAAGACAAAGTTTCAAAATACAGAAAATTTCAAACAAATAGTGGAATTTTTAACTGAAGAAGATTATTGCTCAAACAAACATGATATGGTTGAATTTTCAGTTGAAAATTTAATTTTCAATAAAAAAAACAACATAAAACCAAACATAGAATAGTTACATTTTAAGATGAAAAAATAATTTAAATTTTTGTTAACAAAATAGTTAAATTAAAAAAAAAAAGATTTTTCAACAATTGTGAAAGTTTGTATTTTTTTGTAAAGAATTGTAATTATTTGCAATAATTTACAAAGCAAAAGAAAAAATATCACCAAAAAGTTATGCAAATTTTCAAAATGTAGAAACTTGTCCTTAATTGTTAGTTTTTCTTTACTTTTGTACAACAAAATACAAAAAAGAATTAGCTATTTGTATTTAATTGTATTTTTCTTCAAATTTTGTAAATTTTTTTTACAAAAAAGTATATGTTTGAACAAAAAATTACAGTGGTTGAAATGTCGTACATTCTTGTAAAAAAATTTTTCACCAGAATCAATATTAAAAACTTGTACTTTTCTTCGTTCAAAAAAATTTTACCTTAAACAAAAGTTATATTGTATTAGCATTTAATATAAAAACTGTACTTGAAAAAATTAAAATAGTTTTCATAACCACAAGGAACTTTCATTAAATTCTGAAAATGTTGTATAATTTTTCATTTTAAAAAATCGATAAATATTTCCATTTTTGATGAAGCATAACAATCTTTTAGCAATAACCATTCTCGATTCTCAAAAATTTTGTACTTTTTCAAAGTGCCCTCTTTTAAGTTAAAACTTTCAAACAATTTCTCAAGCAATTTATGCAAATTGAAAAAATAAATTTATAGATTTTTAAATTAAATTTATTCAGAAAAATGATCTTCTTTCACTTCGCTAGGATTCGAACACCAGGTCAACTGATTTCCGGTCAGGTGCTCTAACCACTGAGCTACTAGAGAGGTCAGAGGAAGAATCCTTTCACACACACTGTGAAAATGGAAATCTACAATATCGATCAAAGTTATATCCTCTAA
>CAKNYM010050474.1:202738-220485 GCA_932195095.1 Andricus curvator | reverse complement strand
ATTTCCATTTTCACAGTGTGTGTGAAAGGATTTCTCTTTGGATCGATCGTTATCATCTCCGATGATGATACAGATTCCTAGTAAAAATTGATTTGTATATAATATCTGGCATGATAAAGCGTATTACAGAAAAAGGATTCTTCCTCTTATCTCTCTAGTAGCTCAGTGGTTAGAGCATCTGACCGAAAATCAGTTGACCTGGTGTTCGAATCCCAGCGGAGTGAAAGGAGAAGATCTTCTTTCTGAATAAATTTAATTAAAAAATTTGTAACTTATAGCTCCATCTAGTCTGAGGACGTTGAATATTTTCTGTATTAGAGTATATAACTTTGATCGATATTGTAGATTTCCATTTTTACAGTGTGTGTGAAAGGATTTCTCTTTGGATCGATCGTTATCATCTCCGATGGTAATGCAGATTCCTAGAAATAAATTTATCAACATTTTTAGGAATACTAAGAATTTTGTAAGAAATTTCCAAGAATTTTGGGCGATTGTCCAATTGAAAGTGGGCCCTCTAAACTTAAAATCCTGTATTGTGTGTGGTTCATGTTTTTTCTGTATATGGACATAGCTACCAGAAATGGGCAGCAGAGGCGCCACTATACTGATAGTTGTGCTTCCTCGAGAAGTGTTCACGCTCAGTTTCTCTCTGTTCATATTATTGTTTCCTGCGTGCTCTAGCGCGCATTTAGTTATTTAAATACGTTGAAATTCATATTCTCTATTTTTTACAGAATCCAGACCAAATCCACCTATACTTGGAGGAAAGATTAATAATCTTGGGTTGACAGAAAACCATATGTACGAAGGTGAGGGATGGGTAAATCAGAACAAATTTGCATCAGGCGAAATAAACAAAAGACAGTTCGTGCATGAAAATCAGTTACATCAGAAAGGACAACAAAAACTACCCCCATCCTACCCATTTTCTGAAAGAGCTGATCTCAGTCATCCGCTATACAAAACAAATTGGACACCAGCCCAACAAAAAACGCCACCAAGCCAACCAGTCTATCAAAAACCCAAATACCTCTTTCTGGAAGAGTGAAAATTAATTAAACCTGTGCAACACACCAACCACCAGGGTAGCCAAAAAACTTCATGTTACGTATTTCCCGATTTACACAAAAAGCAGAAATTTGATGAAATGTAAAACGAGTTTCCAATACTTGGTTCACTAGCCTAAGATGCCTGGTTGAATAGGCCAGGGCTCAGAGCTAGGTGGTCAATTTTGCGGGACTGTTTCAACTACTTCTTATATCTACAATAATTAATTTTAAGACTTTTAGTTTTAAAAAAAAGTAGCCTTACTTATCTCTCGCTCATCCATGGTCGTCATTGATATAGAACTAATTACTTAATTGTTAAAAATCTAGAAATAAAAAGTTAGCTAACTAGGCCCGGTCCCCACATAGCACACTTTCCGAAAACCAGGTCTGTCCCAGGTTGAGGCCTATGCGTTTCCCGAAAAAAACCGGACCAGGCCTGGTTTTATCGGCAAGTGTGCTATGTGGGGTCTCTTTTACACAGATATATTTGTAGTTATAATACTAATACTAAGAATGTTATATCTCATCAATTAGCTTTACTTCTACAATGTATTGTATTAAACTGCAGAATATTGTATTTTTTACTTGAAATAAACTACAAATTATAGTAATTCAAACATATCAAATTTATTGACAAATTCAATCCTGATTTATATTATTTCGAAACTAACTTCAAAGTGAATTAGAAACGCTCTTCGTTGTTCTGTTCAATTGAAAGTTTGCGAACAACAATGACACCAACAAACCATCAAAAAAAGTTAATGGCTTCAGCATGACTCGAGATTATCATGAAATTTTTTCACACGGGCGCTAGAGTTCGGGATGCTAATCATGATTTAGATGGAAACGCGAGGACGAAATTGACTTGCTGGACTATTACGATGCCAGATTCAGAACTTTTTGCAAAATTCCTTGCAAAGACAAGCTGCCAGCCTTTCGCAAACTGTATATGAACTCGGGCTGCTTTCTCAACCGCTGCATGAACTAGCCGCAGCCGAAGAGGATGAAGCGACATTTAGACCAACCGCGGAAAGCAGGCACATCCTGAGAGATAACGATTTCAGGACGAGGACAAACATTAACATTCAGGTTCCTTCCTAAGTTCTAAAATCTGGCTGAAATGCATGTCTTCCTTTGTAAAGATATTTTGAAGGTGTCTGACCTCTGGACCATCCATTGTCGTTTGCGGATTCGAATCGAAGGCTAAAGCCGACAATGGATCAATAGACCAAAAGACGCGTGACTCAACTGAACAAGATGATTGGATGGGCCAGACAGAATGCGTCCCATGTTCAGTGTGCAATTGACTACATAACATCTGGTAGGCGGTTCACGGAAAGGGTCCGAAAATTTGCCCACGAACTGAGGATCTGGTACCATCACACACTTAACAAGTCAAAGTTGCTGATAATCAAGCGGCACATTTTTGACAAAGATGCGAGTGTTCTCTGACGCAACGAGGAGAATACACAAGCCAGCGATCTGTTTTATCCGGGGAATTCAGGAGCGCAATCCAGAACGAACCAGAGACTGTAAGACTAACCGCGGATTCGAAACAATCCTTTCAGACATCCCTATACATAGGGCATTCTGCCAAAAAATGGGAAATATTCTCTTCCACCCTCGGGTTGCAGATTGTGCTGAGTTGCCCCCTAGTGTACCCAAAAGAAAGATCCTCCAATGAGAACTACCCCTCACGCCTCCCATAAGACGCAACTGGGCAAGAAGTCTAACTTATCCAAACGGTATTCCGCCATAAAGATACTACTGTCCCATAGGAGCAATCCACAGGTGAGGCAGCACCTGAAGAGAGGATGTCTGATCCAGCCTGTACAGGTCCGCATTTCTAAGATAGGCCTCGAATTTCGCGAGGATTAAATCCTTATTGCTCTTTAAACTTACCAAGTTCAAGCCGGGCCATAAGGCCTCCATTCCACACAACGTGATAAGATGTTTTAGCTGCAGGACCCAATTAAACTTGGGAACTGCCCTACCTGAGTCCGCAAGGACCTGTAGACGTTTTAAACAAACTTTAGGAAGCCTCTCTTCACCCATACCCAAAACCTTCTCTAGCCAATTTAAGGCCATCATTAATATGTTGTATGCTAGTGCAAGACGGCCTAGTTCCAGTCTCAACGCGTAACTTGGAGTGTATGAAGGCAGGCCCAGAACTCTCTTGAAGAAAGTAGTGTGGATTACCTCTTCCTCCTCATAATACCTCAAACCCTGGATCCCTATGGTTTTGGTGCACGCCAAAGAAAAGGTACCCGAGCTTCCAAAAAGCTTGCCCAGGTAGGAATATTCCCGGCACATCTCCAATTGAGTGCCCTCAAACGTAAAATTTGGTATCAACGGAGGTCTGCCCCTATGAAAAACCATGGTATTGGTCTTGGATGTATTGACTTCCAGATAATTCAACCTACAATATGAGTTACAATGAGTTAAACCCGACACTGTTAACATTCAAGAAAGGCATGATTTTGGACGCCTGACTGTAAAAAAGTATTCTTCGATTTCAAATCAGTCTTGATATCAGCACCCTTCCACTTCCACTCCCCTCCCTTATCCCTTATCCCTTCCCCCTCCTTTTCTGAACACCAGAACCTTGGACTTTTCCGCATTCAGCTCTAATCTGTTCTTATCCAGGTATCTTCTCAACCACTTCATCATCACCTTTAAGGCCTCCTCGCTTCTTGCCAGCAACACTATGTCATCTGCATACACTAGTGACCAAATTCTAGCCCCTCCTATCCTGACTCCTCCTTTCACCCCGGCCTCCAGCATGCTTTCCATATCCGCAATTAAAATCGCAAAAAGCTTTGGGCTAAGCGGACACCCTTGCCTCAACCCCCTATCCATCCAGAATCCCTCCAAAATCCCCTCCCCTCTTCTCACCTTATCTTTAGTCTCTTCATATATCTCCCTTACCCTCTCTATCAGGCCTCTCTCCACTCCCCTATCCTTCATCGCCTCCCACACCTCGCCCTATCCACCGAAGGAAACGCGTCTTTAAAATTCACAAAAAATGCGTACATTCTCCACTTCTTCATTGCTAATTCTCTATTTACCACGTGCTGCAGAACGTAGATATTGTTGATAGTACTTCTGCCAGACCTAAAGTCTGCCTGCGTCTCCGGCAATATTCCTTTCCCCTTGACATCCTTCCGCAGCCTCTCCGCCAATACCATCGCGTATACTTTATACGACGTATTCATTAGCATAATCCCTCTGTAATTTTCCTGTCTATTCCTATCTCCTTTCTTATACAGTAGCACTATTAATCCTTCTCTCCAGCCTCCTGGGAATCCCTCCCTCCTCCAAACTTTCTTCACTACCTCCTTCAGCCTCTCCCTTACCACTTGTGTACTAAACAGCCATGCTTCGTTCCCTACCTCGTCCAGCCCTGCTGCTTTTGACCTTCTCAACTTCCCTATCTGCTTCTCTTTTTCATCGTCATTCAACTCCTCCATCTCTGCCTCCCCCGTTCTTCTACTCCCACCATCCCTCTTCCTTAAATCTGAGCCCTGAAACGATTCTTTAAAAAACTCCCTCCATTCCTCACTCCCTATCTTCTCGCTGATTCCCACTCTACGCTGCCTAAACCTAGTTATTATCTACCAGACGTCCCTCTCCACCTTCTTTTCATCTTTTAACACTCCCTATCCCACCACGGCTTCACCATTCCTTTCTTCTTCTCTCTAAATACCTTGTTTTGCACGCACCCTTTCACCTTCTGTTGCAGATCCTTCCATATCTCTTTCACCGACTCCCCTTAAAAGCGTACCTTTCCTAACTGCTCCTGATACTTCTCGATCGCCACCATCCCTCCTTCCGCCACCATCCCCTCTTATCTATAGACGTAATGGCTCATGGTCTGATTCCACCCTCCCCTTTACTGCGAATTTGTCTGTCTCCTCCTATTTTTGCATATTCATGAACACATAGTCTATCACTGATACCCCCATCTTACTTACATATGCGTATTCTCCCTCTTCGTCCCCAGTTGCCATACCATTCGCCACCGCTTAGCCTGTATCCTCCATCCAGTCCCTTAGAATCTCTCCCTCCTCATTTATTATCTTATCCTTCGATTTCCTTTCGAAGCTCTCCCCTTCCATGTGAAGTCCCTCTTGCCTCCCCATCCTCGCATTGAAGACCCCACACAGTAGCACCATACTCTCCTCTCTTTTGCCTAGTAAGTCTTCCACCCTTTCTTTGATTCTTTCCATCCCATCCTTATTGTACATTGTCACAAACTTATACATTACCCGTCCTATCTTTACTTTCCTCATTTGCACTCCCTCTTCGTCATCCTCTCCATGAACTTTTTCCTCTAATCCATCTCTAACCCCCGTTATAATTCCCTTACTGGCCCTTCCTTTCTTCTTCACTCTGACCGCCTCCTGGAGTCTCCACCTATACCCCCTTGGCAGCTTTGGCTCTATTCTATCCCATTCCTTTCTGTCTACCCACGTCTCTACCAGTCCCATAACATCAAATTCCTGGATATACCTCCAGAACTCCTCATCCTTCTTCTTTACGCCTGCTACGTTCCAGTATAGCACCTTCACTACTCCTCTACCCTGCGTTACTGCCACCCCCCTACTTCCTTGGAAACAAATCCCCCTGCACTTCCTTCAACATGTGTTTCTCCTCGTCCCACACCCACATCTTCTCGTCTACTCTTATTTTCCGATATCCTACCTTCGCCGATCTCCCTTCTCTCGTCTCCCTCCTAGCCTTGTCGTACAACATTCTCTGCACATCCCTTTCCTTTCTCGTCAAATCGTGCTCGATGAAAACTTCCTCATCCTTTATCCTATCCTTATTTCACATTGCCCCCAATTTTTCTTCCTAGCTCTCCAACTCCACAACCCCCACTTCCTTCTCCTTTCTCCCCTCCAACTTAATTTTTTCTACCATGCCTTTAACCCACCCTATGCTCTGTAGCAGCGCTTCCACGCACTCCCTTTCGTCCCCGCTCTTTAGATTCAACCCTCTTATCACGATATTATTTCTCATGTCTGCCTTCTCCCCCCTCTCCATTCTCAACTCCATTGCCCTAATCCTTTCCATATCCGCCCTCTCCTCCTTTTCATTTCTACGCTCACCCACTTCCTCTTCTATCATATTCATGTATATCATAACTGAATTATTTTAAACACTTAACTTAAGAGGCACTAAATAAGAAATTTACTATCGTATGGTTAATAGTTGGAGATCTGCTTGTTGCTCCCCTGAAAAAATAGTTTATTCAAGAATCAATGGAATATCTATATACTGTCCACACTGAACATCAATTTCATACATGCTTTATTAACACTCGCGCATTGACAAAAGGAGAAAACCGCCTTGGAGAAAAGAACACATTAGAGTAAGCAAAACGAATAGAACAATGGTCCGGAATGAATAAAGAAGTGATTGATTACGCTGAAAAATGTCCAATCTGCACTTGATACATTTGATCCTTCACGCGAAAGAATAAAGGAAAACAAGTATATTTTGAGTTTACAGGATAGATTAATGAGATTCAAAATTTTGATCCCACTTCCAAATGAAACTTATACATCTATATCACCTGGATTATTCAAACACTATATTTACGAATACCAAAAACAATCTTTATAGATCAGGGAAGAAATCTCATTTCTGATTTGAATCAGCAATTCGAGGAGGATTTAAACATCCAAAACGTTCGAAGCACTTCATTTCATCCTCAGTCAAACTTTCGGAAGAGAACCCAAGATTCCGTCTTCAATAACAACTTCTTTAACTCTGACCCATCAAAATTGAATCAAAAGATGAAAGGACGGACATGATTTAAATCTAAGAAATGTTAGAGAACAAACAGAATTAAAACTTCAAGACAACGAAGAAAGACTCAAAATAACATCACTCGGGTCCAACCTGTTTACAAAACAGGACAACTGTTAAAAGTCTTACGTAAAAAAAAAACTAATAATTTTGGATTTTGTGCAAGATTTGAGTGAAAATGTTGAGATTCGTCGAATCGTTAATAAATAATTTATTTGATCCAAGTAAAAACAAGGTGTTGCTTTACATCCGTAACGAAATTTCAATAGGCGGGGGGAAACAACTCCTTAGGATTTCAGTTGAATTTTCAGCAAAATAGATCAAGTTTTAACTAAAAAGTTAAATTTTCAATTACAAAATTAATTTTCAAGAAAAAAAAACGAATTTTTAACAAAATAGTTGAACATTGAACGAAAGAGATCAACTTTTTACCAAAATGAAGAATCTCAAATTGAGATAGTTAAATTTTCAGTTGTGAAATAAATTTTCAACTAAAAAACAACGATCTTTAAAAAAAATAGTAAAACTATGAACAAAAGATATGAATTTGCAACCAGAAAGGATACTTTTTGAGGAAATTGCTTCATTTTCAACAAAGAAGATTAATTATCAAAACAAATAGTTGAAGGTTCCATAAAAGAATTAATTTTTAAACTAGAAATATCATTTTCTCCTAAAAAATACGAATTTTTGATCAACGAGTAGAATTTTTGAACAAAAGAAATCAGTTGATTAGTTAAATTTTCAAACCAAAAACATCAAAGTAGATTAATCTCAAACACATGGTGGAATGTTTAACAACAAAATCAATTTTTAACCAACAAGAATAATTTTTAAACCGAAAAGGACGAATTTCCAACAAACTACATGAATTTTAAAGGAAAAAAAGATACATTTTCAACCAAATAGTTTTCACCAAAAATAAAATGGTTTATTATACGCAGCTCGCATAGAGCGATACTCTCTAATCGATAGATTTAAAACACTCTCGCAGACGACGTTTATTCAATCAGTAGGCAAACATCTTGAAATTCTAGTAACGAACTATAAGACCTGAGAGTAGGAGAAAGAGAAGATAGCCTCACCACGGCGAAAGAAGGTACTGTCTGATGTGACGTCAGCAGTGATGTCAGCAAAGCGGCAGGCCGAGTGGAGGGGAGAGCCACGAGTACAGCACCCGCGAAGCTCGACGCGCGCATCTTTCTCCACCGATTTTCTACCCACTCTGCGCGACTCTCACCCGACGCCCACTCAGCCAAATCGTTAAAAGGGCGCGCACTGGCCCAGAACGTCAGTTGTTTGGGAGCTGGATACCAGCATCCTCACAAAAAACCCTACAGCTGGTTACCAGCCATAGTTCTCACGAGCAATCCATTGGCGTAACTCTCACCAAGTGAATACCAAACACCTAGACTTCTCTGCCTCTTTTTTCGGGAACCTTTCGGGAACGGGCTAGCTGGCATGCCAGCCCGCCCGTTTCCGTCGAAAAAGCTGGCAATCCAGTATTTTCAGCCAACTCACTGACTAACTTCACTCTATTCCCACCAGCTGAGAAATTAAATCTCCACTAACCAAGCTCTGTTTAGGAGAAAAAGGAATAGAAAAATCTGAAATGCCTGCTCAACTACGACATAATTCCAAATCCCTAACCAGCTTTCCTCCAGATCCCTCTTCCACCCATTATCTTCTTCTATCCTATAATACACATTGCACACTCCTTCCACCTCTCTCGAGATCTATCCTCTGACTTCCTTCTTTGGTGCAATCCACGCTATCCCTTTCTATCTTATGTGGTATACACATCACACCTTCCTTCCGCCTCCCAGGACATGTCTCCTCTCATTCCCTCCTTTCGTGCCATGCGTTCTATTTCTTTCCATCTTATGAGATAGACAAATCACACTCTCCTTCCACCTCTTTCCTCTCGCGAGTTTATTTCACATATTCCTGTTCTTTTCATCCCACACCCCAGAGATAGTTCTATCTTACGAGATAGAAATCCATTATCCCTGAAGACTAGGGTTGTGAGTCTAAGAAACGTTTCATTGAAACATTGAAAGTTTCATGAAATAATGAAACGTTTCATGGGAGCAAAGTTTCTGAAACGTTTGAAAGTTTCACAAACACGCATGCGCTTGCGCACTCATGTCAGGTTGAGATTAGGTCATTTAACACAGTTAACGGAATAAAACTTTCAAACTAGATTCAAGCTTTTTTAGGGATCGTTCACATAATGCGTAACATTAAAAAGGGGGAGGGGGTTCGTGTTTCGTTACGGTATGTTACGTGTGGGAGGGAGGGGGGGGGGGTCACCCGATTAAGTAACATTTTTAATTGCATTTCCTATTTGAAAAAATCGATGTTACTAAATATCTTAAAAATATTGAATACCTTGTCGTCGAAAACGAGAAAATTTAAATTGTAAATAATTGTTTAGTATTGGCAAATAATTCTGTTCTTAAGAGTTTGCTATCACATTATAAATAGTACACTTATTTACATTTTCAAAGAGATAAGAAAAATGAAATTATTGGCAAAAACTTATTTCGAAGAATTCGAAAAAAAATGGAGAAGCTTTTTAATAATTTTAAAAGATTTGAGAAGATTTTTTTTCTAAGATTTCTCTAAAAATTTTGAGTATTTTCGCTTTCGTTTTTAAAAAAATAATTTTAAGTTCGAAAGATTTCACAAGGTGTGAAAAAAGAATATGGAAGAGTTCAAGACAATTTTTATTTTTCAGGATTTGAACAATTTTTAGTTGAACTGAATTTGGCAGGGTGTGAAGAGAATGAAAAAAATATTCTTAAGATTCATGGGAAAATTTAAAAAGATTTTTTTTAATGAATTCTAAAAGAAAATTGGAAAAGATTAAAACATATTTTTAATTATTTCCTAAAATTTTTAAAAAGAGTGTAAAAGATTTTTAAGCAAAATTTTACAACATTGCCATATTAGATCACTTGAGAAAAAATCTGATATGAAGATATTTTAAAAATGTTGTAATGTTTCAAGAAAATACAAAAAAAATCATTAGGTTTTTAAGAAAAATAAAAATTATTTTTCATTTTGAAAAATTAATTTGAAGATAATATTTAGAAACATTTCAAAACTTTTCAAAAACATTTCCAAATAGAAGAAGCTGAAAGATTTTAAAAGAATTTGTTTGATTTTGCAGAATTTGAAAGAAATTCAGAAAAAATTTGAATAATTTTAAAAGATTAGAAGGTTTAGAAATTCTGAAAAGATTGAAAAAAAAAGAATTTTCGTAAGATTCTTGGGGAAATTTCAAATGATTTTTTTTTTTGAAAAAAAACTAAAAACAAATTGAAAAAGATTACAAAACATTTCAAACGATATCCTAAAATATTGAAAAATAGTGAAGAATATTTTAAAGGAGAATGTTTTAGTTTGGTAAGATTAAACAATTCAAAAAAAAAATCGAGTAAATTCAAGAAATATTTATAAGATTTGAAGAAATTCAAAAAGAATTTTAAACTTTAAAAGACTTTACAAAATGTAGATTTTTAATGATTTTAATCAAAAACTTTAGAAGCTTCAAAAGAATTTTGAAAGGTTTCAAGAGAATAAACAAATTTCCTTAAAATTTCTGGAAAAATTTGGACGATTTTAAGGCAATTTATTTACATGTTTAATAAAAAATTTTTTAAATTTGAGTCAGTAAAAAATATTTTAAAGAATTTAAGAGAATTTATGCCTTCTACAAGTCCCAAATATCTTTTTAAAAGACTCGAATTCTTCCTAATATTTTGTAAGATCCTCTAAAATAAAAAAAATCCAAAAATGAAGATTCTTGACTGGAATAGTTGAATTTTCAATCAGAAAATAAATTTCTATCAAAAAACGATTTTTTAATAAAATAGTAAAATTCTAAACAAAGGAGATGAATTTTTTTAATAAAATAAAGAATCTTGATCGAAAAAAATCATTTTCAACAAAACTGTTGATTTTGGTACAAAGTAGATTAATTTTCAACCAAAAGAAATAATTTCTCAACAGATTTTGATTCTAAATAGAAAAAAAAACATTTGAAGTCGACCAAAAATGAGGAATTAAAAAAAATTAGTTAAATGCTTAACCAAAAAGACTAATTTTCAACAAAAAACTTGAAATTTCAACCAATATTCCACAAATATTTAAGGCAGTTAAATTTTCAAGAAAGAAATATTCATTTTTTTAATTTTTCAAATAATTATAAAAACTGATTTTTTAACTCAAAAAATAAATTTTCAACAAGATTGTTTCATTTTCAACCAATTTCAATAATTTTCAACAAAAAGTTTTAATTTTTACCGAAAAGGATACTTAAAAGAAATTTTTTATTTTTGAACAAAATAGATCAATTCTTAAACAAATATTTAAACTTTTAAACAAAAAAATTAATTGTTGACTAAGAAGAATAACTTTCTGCCGAAAAAGACAAATTTTTTACAAAAATGTATGATTTTTTAACCAAGTAGTTGAATATTCAACTAAAAAAGATAAATTTTCAGCTAAATAATTGAATTTTTAACTAAAAAAGGTCCGTTTTTAACATAAAATGGAATAGTAAGATTTTCAATTAATCAAAAAATAATCTTTTAACTTGAATAATTGATTTTCAACAAATTGTTTCTTTTTAAACAAAGTAGATTAATTTTAAACAAATAGTTAAATATTTAATAACAAACAAAAATTTTAAACAAAGAAAAATAATATTTTACTGACAAATACAAATTTTCAAACAAATATATCAACTTTCAAACAAGTAGTTGAATTTTTAAATAAAAAACATCTATTTTTAATCTAAAATATAATAGTTAAATTTTTAGTTGAAAAAATCAATTTTTCACAACAATGAAATTTTCAACAAAATAGTTAATTTTTAAACCAAAGAGATTAATTTTCAACTAAAAAGATGAATTTTTAACCCAGAAGATTAATTTTTCACCAAATGACAAATTTGTAACAAAATACATTAATTTTTAACTAAGAAAAAGCAGTTTTCACAAAAAAATAAAATATTTCAACTTTTCAGCCAAACCATTTTCTACCATAATGAAAAAATTTTTATACTTTATTTAGTATTAATTTTTATTCCCAGCTACCCTAGGAAATTTCGTACTTTTTTCCACAATTTTTAAAAATTGTTAATGCTATTTTTTTCTATGAAAACAAAAAATACGCGTCCTACCAAAAAATAAAAATTAAAAAATTTGTGGATCTGTTTTCTGTGAATCACTTTTGTCTATCAATTTTTTTCTTACCTGGTATCACTTTTCCACAAATTAAAATCCTATCGAAAATTGATAAACAACAAAGAAGATGTTTTTTAAAAACAAAAACTTATTTGTCGTTTTCCACATTTAAAAAAAAATAAACGAATTTTTACGATTGAAACAAAAAATACGCATTCTGTCAAAAAGTAATTGATAAAAAATTTGTAGCTTTTTTTTTGGGTTACTCACTTTTTTTCTATTCATCCATTTTCTTTGCTTGTGTTGTTTATCCAGAAATTAATTTTATAATATCATTTTTTACGGTTCAAACAAAAACTACGCGTTCAATAAAAAAATTATCGATGAAAAATGTACAGATCATTTTAGGGTGAACACTTTTTTTAATTCAACTTTCTTTTTATCTTGCATAGTTTGATCGTAAAATGGAATTTTGAATTTTTTATTTTTTTTTGTGCGATTAAAATTCGAATTTCGATTTTTCAATAAAATTCCAAAAGTTGATATCATGATCTTGTAGATCTTACAAAAGACATCTTTTTTTTTCTTGACTTTTTTTCTATCGTGCATTGTTTGGCTTCAAATTTTCGTTTTCATTTTCTTTTTCTAATTTTGCAAATGATCTAAATCTGATAATTTTCTTTTTATCGAAAAAAATCGCAATAAAAAAATCGAAATCCAAATTTGACATTTACGTTATATTTTTACAAAAATTCATTAGTATTTATCTTTTTCGAACATTCAATAATTGGGTCAACAGGAAACAAAAGTGTCAACAGGAAATAAAAGGGTCAACAGGAAATAAAAGGGTCAACAGGAAATAAATTTTTTTTTTCATAATCCCGGAAGGTCCGTAGACAAACGCGGAAGTTTTATTTTTGGAAATCATCATTTGTCTAGTTTCCGCCTTGTAAAGTCCAATTTCACCAGGGTTACAAACAAGTCTAAAAATATACATACACTGACCTAATTATCACTTTTGTAAATAAAAGGGACACGCATATTTATCAAATTTCCGAAATGATAAAATTAAAATTTTTGGGTTAAAAAATTATTATTTTAAATGAAAAATGTAACTTTTCCATTTTTGGTATTTTTTAGTTGACAATTGAACTATTTTTTGATAATTTCTCATTTTGTTAAGTATTTAATTACTTTGTTGGAAAATCGTCTTTCTTTTGTGACTTGAACGGTTTTTTATATAAAATTAAAATCTTTTTGAATTTTCTTGAAAAATTGAAAATTCAAATTTTGGTCGCACAAAAAATAATGAAAAGTCAATAATTCCATTTTGCGATCAAACTATGCAAGATACCAAAAAGGAATGAATCAATAAAAATTGTGTACCCAAAAATGAGCTACAAATTTTGTTATTAATTATTTTTTGACAGCATGCGTGGTTTTTGTTTTATTCGTAAAAAAAGACATTAAAAATTCTAAAAAAATTATTTTTGGAAAACGACACAAGGTACAAGAAAAATCAATAGAAAAAAGTTGTTCAACCAAAAATGAACCACAAATTCGTTATAAACTCTTGGCATAAATATTGATTAAAAATAAAGAAATTAAATTTCATTTTATTTTTTTTAATTCATCTTTATGTGTTAAAAAATCAGTTAGTTTGGTGAGAAATTAATTTCATTTGAAGAAAATTTAATTATGTTTAAAAATTTGTTTTTTTTTACCAAAAATTTATTTTTTCAACTGAAAATTCAACTATTCCAGTTTTAGTAAAAAAACTGATCTTTTATAGTTGAAAATTCAACTATTTGGTTGAAAGTTGATCTACTTTGTTAAAAATTTATTTGTCTTTTTGAAAATTCGTGATTTTACTTGAAAATAGTTTAGCTGAAAATTTTAACAATTTTTTTTGTTTGTTGAAAATTAGTCTTTTTTAGTTGAAAATTATTTTATTTTGTTGATAATTTGCATTTTGTTGAAAAAACTAATCTTGCCAGTTGAAAATTTATCTTCATAGTTCAAAACTCATCTCTTTGCTTGAAAATTTAACTATTTTGCTAAAAATTCATTTTTTGTATCAAAAATTATTTTTAAACTAAAAAATTAACTATTCATTTATAGATTTTTGTTGAAACTTCATCGTTTTCGGTAGAAAATTATTCTTCGTTGTTGAAAATTAATTTTTTTCATTAAACATTGAGCCATTTTTTTTAAATTATCTAAATTATTTACTTTGTTAAAAATAAAATAATTTCGTTAAGAATTCAACTTTTTTTTTCTTTCTGAAAAATCGTTTTTTTTTGGTTAAAAATTTATTTTCTTACTGAAAATTAAACTATTCCAGTTCAAAATTCTTAAATTTATTTGAAAATTCATCTCTTCTGTTGAATATTTAACTATTTTCGAAAAACTCGTTTTTCTGTTACAATTTAAGGTTTGAATTGAAAATTCAACTATTCCATTTTTGGTAAAAATTTTATCTTTTCTAGTTACAAATTGAACTATTTGGCTGGAAAATCATCTTCTTTCGATGATAATTATTATTATTTTTTTTTTGCAGAAAATTAATGTTCTTGGTTGGAAATTAAACTATTTAGTTAAAAGTTTTTCTAAATTGTGAAAAATTGATCTTTTTGAGTTGAAAGTTCAACTTTTTTGTAAAAAAATCATCTTTTTTTCGGCATTCAACTACTTTTTTGAAAATTCTTTTTTTTTGGTGAATTGAACTGTGTGTTTTTTTTAATAAAAATCTTTTCTTGATCTACTATTACATTTTTTTATTGAAAATTAATTTCTTTTGGTTGAAAATTAATTTACTTAGAAGCAAAATCAACAATTTTGTTTTAAAAATTTATTTTTTCTGCAAAAAATTCTTCATTTACTTGCAAATTCATCTCTTGCTCAAAATTTCACTATTTTTTTATACTTGTTCTTTTTGGTTGAAAATTTATTTTTTAACTTATTATTCAGTTACTTCAGTTCAAGATTCTGCATTTAAGTTGAACCTTCACCTCTTAAGTTGAAAATTAATTTTTAATTGAAAATTTAACTACAATATTTTTGGTAGAAAATTGAAATTTTTCATTCAAAAATGCAACTTCCTATTTGTTTGAAAAATTATCTTCTTTCGTTGAAAATTGATTTTTTTTTGTTTCAACTATTTCATTAAAAGTTTATCTTTGTTGTTAAAATTTGACCTTTTTGAGTTGAAAGTTCAACCAAAAAGTTGAATAAATAAATTTTAAATTAATTTAATTAATATTCAACCAAAAAGATGCATTTTTAACTAAAATAATGGAATATTCAATTAAAATAATATACATTTTCAGTTCAAAAAATTAATTTCCAACAAAAAAAAAATTTCAACGAAATATTCACAATTTTAACTGGAATAGTTAAATTATGAGTGAAAAAATTAATTTTTAGCCAGACAAAAAACAAATTGTCTACAAAGTAGTTCATCTTTCAAAGAGATGAATTTTCGATTAAAATAATAAATCTTCAGACAACAAAATTAATTTTCAACAAAAGATTTTAACATTCAACTAATTAAATTTTCATTTCAGAAGAGATGAATTCTGAACGAAAAATTTAGTAGTTGATACTTTAACCAAAAAATATTTTAATTTTTAATGAAAAACAGTTAAATTTTCAACAAAGAAAGATTTTTCAGTCAAGAAAGAGAAAAAAAATTTTTAAAAAATGGTTGAATTTCCAACCAGATACTAAAATTTTAAACTAAAAGCGGTCAATTTTCAACCAAAAATATAATAGTTAAATTTTTAGTGAAAAAAATTAATTTCAAACAAAAAAAAAAATTTTTCAACAAAAGAGTTAAATACAGTAATAGAAAGCTATTTTGACAAATACTTGTTTGAAAATTAATATATTTTGTTGAAAGTTTGTATTTTTCCTTAAAAATTATTTTTTTTGGTTAAAAATATATTTTTTTTTTTTTTTGAAAATTGAACTATTTGTTTGGAAATTAATATATTTTTGGTTAAAAATTCATCTTTTTTGGTAGAAAATTATTCTTCTTGGTCAAAAATTCATTTTTTCTTGTTCCAACATTCAACTATTTGTTTGAAAATTAAACAATTTTGTAAAAAAGTATCCTTTTTGATTAAAATTTTCAATTTTTTTCTATAAATACCATATTTTTAACAAAATAAATGAATTTTCAACCAGATACCTAAATTTGAAACTGAAAGCTGTCAATTTTCACCCAAAAATAAATTAGGTAAATTTTCAGTAAAAAAATTAATTTCAAACAAAAAAACGAATTTTCAACAAAATGGTTAAATACAGTAATAGAAAGCTATTTTTACAAATACTGGTTGGAAAATTAAAATATTTGGTTGAAAGTTCGTATTTTTTGCTTGTTGTTTAAAAATAATTTTTTTTGGTTAAATATTCAACTATTTTCTTTGAAAATTCATCTATCTTGTTGATAATAAAACCATTTTTTTGAAAATTAATATATTTTTGGTTAAAAATTCATCTTTTTCGGTAGAAAATTATTTTTCTTGGTCGAAAATTCATTTTTTCTTCTTCTAATATTTAACTATTTTTTTAAAAATTAATGTATAGAATTCCTGGAAATAAAAACAGAAATCCAACGCCCAAATTTGGACAACCACCATAAAATGTTCTTATTGTAATTTGAAAAAAATTCCCTTTTCCTTGGACAAAAAATAAAAAAGAGGAAATAAAAAAAAATTTTCAAAAGAAAATTCTTATTTTTCTTTCCTATTTTTTATTTTTTGTCCAAGGAAAATTTAATTTTTTTTTTTTATTTTTTTTTTCAAATTACAATAGGAGCATTTTATGGTAGGGTAGAAAAAAAATTAAAGTTAAATAAATAAAAATAAATAAAAAAAGTGAGAATCATTATGTTAATTAATTAATTGATAATAATTAATTATTAATTATTATGATGTAAATTTAATTATTATATAATTATTGTTAAAAAAATCGTGAGATTATATAGTTATTACAAAATAAAATTTGATTAAAACAATGATAATATATTCTAATGAACATTTTTTCATATTTAAAATTTTTTCTTATTTTTTACACGGATGTCGGAAGAGGGCGGTAATCCTCTGATAAGTATAGAGCAAACAATCATAGCTCGTTTTATATGAACCTGACCTTGTTTTTGCTTGAAATCTCTTATAGCGTCTTTCAACTAGGTTAGGTAAATTTTAGTAAGCCTGACGATCTTCCTGGAAAAGTTAAAAAAAATTCCGTATAAATAGCAGTGATTTTTTCTACAATTTCTCAGTCACTTTTACGAAATCTTTCGATTCCAAAATGAAGATTGTTGCCGGGACTATAGTCCTTACCATCGCAATTTTCCTGCTTGATTCTGTTGGTAAGTGCAATAATATTTATAATATTATGTGTGACGTGGAACGAATAAAACAGTCTTAATAACGAAAAATCCATTTTTTGGTATTTATTGATTCTGGATTATCAAGATTACCCCTATCGAATAAAAAAATCCTCATTGCTTCACGATATAAATGGAATTTTCTGGAACTCTTCGTTCCACGTCACAGATATTATTATTGATACTGAATAATCAAGATTTTCCCTATCGAATAAAAAAATCCTCATTGCTTCACGATCCAAATGAATTTTCTGGAACTCTTCGTTCCACGGCTGGATTCTTCGTTCCACG
>CAKNYM010050474.1:176961-191442 GCA_932195095.1 Andricus curvator | reverse complement strand
GTTTCCAAAATGTCTGAAATATCTACAATTTTCAAAAATTATTAAAATTGGTAAAATTATAAAAACTTCTCACATTTTCAAAATTTATAAAATTTCAAAAAAGTTTGGAAATTATCAAAATTTATAAAATTATGAAAATTTCTAAAATGTTCACTATTTCTAAAATTATCAAAATTTATCAAATGTTCAAAATTTCTAATGCTTTAAATCTTTTTTAATTTTCAAAGTTTCTAATATTTAAAAAATTCTAACATTTTCTTATTTCTCAAATTTCAAATTTTTTGAAAATTTCAGATATTTAAGAAATTTTGGTAAATTTTGAAAACTTTGAGATGCTTCTATAATTTTAGAAATGTTGACAATAATGTAAATTTGGAACACTTTGGAAATTTTGAAAACTTTGAGATGATTCCATAATTTTATAAATGTTGACGATATTGTAAATTTGGAACATTTTAGAAATTTTAATAATTTCAAAAATTTGGAACATTCTAGTAATTTTGATAATTTGAGAAATTTAAATAACATTAGAAATTGAAAAATTTTGAACATTAATTTCAGAAATTTGAATGATTTTATAAATTTTTAACATTTCATAAAATTCAGAAATATTAGAAAGTTTGAAAATTTGTAATATTTCACAAATTTTAGAAAATTTAGAAAATTTTACAAAATTTAGAAAATTTTACAAATTTTAGAAAATTTCACAAATTTTATAAATTTCAGAAAATTTCGGAACTTTGAGAAAATTGAAGATCTTGTAAAATTCAGAAATTTTTATAATTTTGATCATTTCAAAAATTTTCAACATTTTAGAAATTTTGAACATCTCAGAAATTTTGAAAATTTTAAAAATATACGGGAATTTAGATAATCCAAAAATTTTCTAAATTTTTGAAAAGCTTCAGTATCACAGTTTTTTCGGTGACACATCATATTATATTTAAGGGCACGGCTGACCAAAGAAAGTCACTACCACTTGAGAAGGCTCCGCTTGCGAGTATTGAAAAAAATAATTTCATGACATTACAACTTCAATAAATTTTTTATTTACTTGTAAGAAATAATTTTATTTTTTTTATTATTTATTATAATTTTTATTAATTGATTCATAGTGTGAGTAATTTAAATTGTTACACTTTTAAAATTGTTTTCAAATTTTATTTATCGCTCTTGTCAGAAACTTGACCTCAATGGTTTCTCAAGGTATAAAAAAAAATTATAAATCCATGCGAGAAAGTGTGAAGCTGTCTGAAATAAAAATAAAATTCCTTACTTCCGATATTTTTTGTCATTGAGTTATTTATCAAAGTAATAATTAGACCCGTTTCCGTAAACAAAAATAATTTTTTAAATCTTTATTAGTATGCTTTAGACTTCTTTACAATCCTGGTGAAATTTGACTCACAACACGGAAAATAGACAAATGATGAATTTTAAAAATAAAACTTCCGCGTTTGTCTACAAACCATCCGTGACTATGAAAAAAAAATTATTTTTTATTTTTTTGACCCGTTTTTTGATGTTTGCAAAAGCTGAATACGAATACATCTTTGTCACAATAAAAAGTTAATCTCAAATTATTTAAAAAATTTTTGTTTAATTTACAAAATTATTATTTTCTTTTTTCATGAATTAAAATTTTTAATTTAAGTATTTTACAGTTTTTCATAAATTTGTTACATGCAAAAAATATTTTTTCAAGTGCTTCCGCTTTCTCTTTTATATTTTTTTCAAAAATAGTATGACATGTGATTTTTTTTGCAATTGGGATTATATTTAGAAAAAAATGTTATACGTAGATTTTATTCAAATCCATATTTTTTACCAAAAATGTTATGGTTGAATCATTAAATATCGTGAGACTGACAAAACAAAATAAAAAAATTAAAAAATTTTTAAGAATGTTGAATACAATAACAAATAGTAATCCTCATATTATTTTCGTCGAAAAATAATTTTTTCAACTGAAAATTTAACTATCCCATTTTTGGTTAACAATTTATCTTTTTTAGTTGAAAATTCATGTACTTCTTTGAAAATTCGACTTTTTCGGTGAAAATTATTCTTTGTCGCTTAAAATTCAACTATTTGAAAAAATTAATCTACTTTTTATAAAATTTAACAATTTTGTTACAATTATTATTTTTTTTTTAAACTTCGTTTTTTGTATTGAACATTCAGGTATTTTGGTAGAAAATTTATTCCTTTGTCTTCAAAATTAGTCTTTATGGTTAAGAATTCAACTATTTTTTATTTGAATTCCTGTTTTTTATTTAATTTCCTTTTTTTCATTTATTTGATTTCATTTATTTTTTTATTTAAAATTGAAATCTGTTACCTAAAAAGTTACTTTTTTCACTTCCTTAATTTTATAGTTTGAAAATCAAAATGACTAAGATGATAATTCATTAAAAGTTAATTAAAACATCTTTTAACCTAAATTTGTTTTTTTGCCTAGATATGTAATTTTTTACCGAAAAAAAATGAATTTTCGAGCCAAAAAAACGAATTTTCAACAAAAAAGTTACGGTTCAACCAAATTTTGACTTTTTACCAAAATAGTGAAATTTTTAACAAAATACACGAATTTTCAACCAAATGTTGAAATTTTTATATCAAAAATATTAATTTTAAACAAAAAAGTTAATTTTCAACCAATTAGTTTAATTTTTTATCATTTTCAAACCAAAAAGACGAATTTTATGCAAAAGAGTTAAAATTCCAACAAAAAAGTTATTTTTTGAGAAAATTTTGGCTAATTTAAAAACAAACAAAAACCAGTTATATTATCAACAAAAAAGTTAATTTTCAATCAAACAGTTGAATTTTCTACCATTTTTAAAATTTTCAACAAAATAGTTCAATTTTTAAAGAATTTAAATGAAAATAATTTAATTTTCCTCAAGAGATGAATTTTCAACTAAAATTGTGAATCTTCCACCATACAACTGAATTTTTAACAAATTAGGTAAATTTTCAAACAAGTTGTTACACTTTCGACCAGAAAAAAAAAAATTTCAAAAAAATGGTTGAACCCTCTTTAGAAATTATTTCAACAAAAGAGATGAATTTCCCAACCGAAATAAAAAATTGACAACAAAAAGAGATTTGAATTTTCAACAAAGATTTTCTTTATTTTTCAACAAGCTGGTTGAAATTTCTACCGAAATAATTGAATTCAAACAAAAAAGATGAAATTTCAACAAAATAGCTGAATTAATATTTAATTTTTAATATATTTTTTTAAAAATATTTTTCAAAATAGTTTTCAAAATATCTTTTTAAATATTTAATTAATTATTAAATAGCCAATTTAATTTTCGGTCGAAACAATTTTTAAAAAATTAAAGTTTAAGTTAAAAATTATTATATTTTATTAACAGTTTGTCTTTTGGTAGAAAACTAATCTTCTCGTATGAAAATTCATTTTTTTTTGTTGAAAATTAATCTCTTTCGTTTAAAATTTAACTATTTTCTTGAACATTTCTTCTTTAACCAATTTTTTCACCTAAAGTTCGATCTATTATATTTTAGATTGAAAATTGATTTTTTTAATTTTAAATTCCAACTATTTGGCCAAAAATATTAAATTTTAATCTTAAATTCTACTACATGTTTAAAAGTTAATATATTTTGTTTAAATTTTGTATTTTCCAGTAAAAAATTATTTTTCTTGTTTAAAAATTCATTTTCCTACTGAACATTCAACTATTTTTCTGAAAATTGATTTACTTTTTTAAAAATTAAACAATTTTGTTGAAAATTAATTTTTTAAGTTAAAAATTTAGTTTTTTCAAATGCAATTTAACTATTCTATTTGATTTTGGAAATTGTTCCTTTTTAGTCAAAAATTCAATTATTTAGCTAGAAAATTATCCTTCTTATTTAAATATTCAAGAACCTGGTTGAAAATTTGTCTATTTTTTGTTGCAAAATTTTCTTTCACAGTAAAAAATTATTCTCCTTGGTCAAAAATTCATTTTTTGTTTAAACCTTCAACTATTTTTTTGAAAAATTGTGTTTTTTCTTGTTGTCAAAAATCATTTTTTCTCACTGAACATTTAAGTAATCAATTTTTAGTTGAAAATTTATTTTTTTTTTAGATGAAAATTCATGTATTTTCTTAAAAATTCGTCTTTTTGGTTGACAGTTAATCTTGCTCGTTTAAAATTCAAGTATGAGGTCAAAAATAAATTTTCTTTGTAGAAAATTTAACAATTTTGTTAAGATTTCTTTTTTTTTTGTTTGTTAAAGATTCGTGTGTTTTTTTAGTAGGAAGTCAGTCTTCTTGGTTAAGCATTCAATTTTTTTTTAATTCCTCTTTTTTGGTTGACTTCAAATGTTTTTTATTTAAAATTAAAATCTGTTTTTGTCGCTCAACTATCACATTTGTCATTAAGAATTCATATGTTTTGGTTAAAAATTAAGCAACTTTGTATCAAAATCAACATTTTTGTTAGAAAATAATTTTTTTGGTTGAAGATTCATTATTTTATTTGAAAATTCATCTCTTTTCTTTAAAACTTTACAGTTTTTTTGAAAACAAAATAATTTCGTTAAATTTTTTTTTTTTGTTGAAAATGTATTTCTCAACTGGATATTACATTTTCAGTTGAAAAATTACTCTTTTTAGTTCAAATTGCAACTAGTTAAAAAATTTTTTTTGTGGTTGAAAATTCTAGATTTCAGTGAAAAATGGTTTGGCGGAAAATTGAACTATTTAATTTTTGGTGAAATTTGTGTTTTTTTTTTAGTTAAAAATTAATGCAATTTGTTAATAATTTGTCTTTTGGTAGAGAACTAATCTAATCTTCGTATGTTTGCTAAAAATTATTCTTGTTGGTTAAAAATTCTTTTTTTTTATTGCACATGTAACTATTCGTTTGAAAATTTATCTATTTTGTTAAAAATAAAACAATTTTGTTAAAAATTAATTTTTTGATTAATTATTCTTCTTGATTAAAAATACATTTTTTTCTTTAAACATTTAACTATTTTTTTTAATTAATCTACTTTGTTGAAAATTAAACAAATTTGGTGAAAGATTAATCTGCTTTATAGGAAAATTATTTAGTTTACTTGAGAATGATTTGGCTGAAAATTTAACTATTTAGTTAAAGTTTATCTACGCTGTTAAAAATTGATCACTTTGAGTTGAAAATTGAACATTTTTGTTAAAAATTCTTATTTTAAATTAAAATTTTTTGTTGATCTACTATTACATTTTTTGTTGAGAACTCATTTCTTTTGGTTAAAGGTTTAACTATTTTGTAGCAAAATCAACAAGAAAGATTTTTAATTTTAGTTTCAAATTCATCTCTTTTGTTCAAAATTGTACTAATTTTTAGAAAATAGTTTATTTTTGGTTGAAAATTCATTTCCTGACTGAAAATTCAACTATTCCAGATCAAGCTTCTTCATTTTAGTTGAACATTCACCTCTTTTGCTGAAAATTTAACTATTCTATTTTTGGTAGAAATTTTATCTTTTTTATTTAAAAAAGCAACTATTTGGTTGAAAAATTATCTTCTCTCGTAAAAATTATTTTTTTTTTTGTAGAAAATTAATTAATTCATTTTTTTGGGTTACAAAATTAGTTTTTTAAATCAAAAATGTAACTTTTCCATTTTTGATATTTTTTAGTTGAAAATTCAACTTTTTTGTTGATATTTCGTCTTTTTGTAAAGCATCTAATTACTCTCTGGAAAATTCATTTTTTTTGTGATTTTAACTCTTGACTTGCTGTTACATTTTTCGTTGAGAATTAATTTCTTTTGGTTAAAAATTAATCTACTTTGTAGCAAAATCAACAATTATTTTTTAAAAATCTCTCTTCAGTTCAAAAATTAATCTATGTTGTAGCAAAATAAAAAAATAGAAAAATAAAAAATTTTTTTGGTTGAAGATAAAATTTCACATCGAACTGTCATGGCCGATTTTTAAATTTTTGTTTATTTTTTTGTTTATTCAATAAAAAAAATGAGAACAAAAAATTTCGACTTGGCGATTCGTCTCTTGATTCGCACTAAATTTGAACAATTTGTGGACAAAAAGAAATTTTTAGTAGAATTAATAAAAGTTAATAAATAATTTTTTTTTTTAAGCAATTTTTATAAACAAATATCCATATCAGGTATTTTTGATGGAATAAATCAAGCTTTTTCTATGGAATTGATCATATATTACTTGGAACAAAAACCTCAGTATCATATTTGGTCACCAAATAAAAGTTAATAATTGTTTAAACTACCTTGATTAACAAATGCACTATTTGGGTATTTTTGGAGGTAAAAACTTTAGTTTTTTGATGCAATTCACTGCAAATAACTAACTTCTAAACTGAGCTTCAATAACTTCCCGGAAAAGCGGCGGTCGAGCAAAGGCGCTGAGAACTGGCACTGACGGGGCGCTCTCGGGGCGGGCGGTGTTGGTGGTAGGCGGCAGCATCTGCTCGAGATCTGGCTCGCCGGGCGATAATTCGTCGGGATTGGGATACCTGGAGAGGGGGTCAGGCAATTCGTTTTCCTTTCCGGGCACATGCTCGTAAGTGCGCGGAAAACAGCTAAGGAAGAAATCCCACCTTGTCAATTAGTCCCTTGTATCTTTTTGGCGCTCGAGCCACGTCAGGATCTTGCTGTCTGTGCGCAGCGTGAAGGGACGGTCTTCCAGGAAAGGCCGCTAACGCTTAATCGCCAACACGCTTCGGTGGGCGAAAATTTGGCGCTTGCGAACGGAATTATCTGGCGCTTTCCATCTGGCTCGACCTGCATGAAAACTAGCCCCATTCCTCGGGCACTAGCGTCTTTCTGCAGGACGAACCTTAAATCGGGGTCGGGACGGCTCAGCGTTATGGGCTTTTGGAAAGCCGCATTGGCAGCTTCGAAGTGCTATAAGTTTTCCGAAGTCGTCCGGTACGGCTGTTTTGTTGAGAGCATGTCTGACAACGGGGCGAGAATTATCGAGGAATTGGGTATGTATTCCTTCACTCAGTTGCAGATGCCCAATAACGAACGCATCTCCTTTCGTGTGCGTGGCGGTGAAGCGTTCCGGATTGCTTCACATGCCCGGTCTGCGCCGAGTTACCTTCCGTAATGACGACGTGTCCGAGGTACGGAAGGGTCGTTTGGCCGAAGCTGAATTTCGCCGGCGCGATAGTTAGCCCGTATATAACTAATCTCTCGAATACGAGGAGGTAAATGTAGCAAATGCTCCTTCCAATTTTTCGAGTAGACGATGATATCGTCCAGGTATGCTATGGCGTGCAAATCCCATTGCTCGACCAGGACCTGGCGCATTGAATTTTGGAAGTTTACGGGGGCGTTTTTCAAGCCGAATGGCATGACCTGAAATTGGAATGGGCCTCCTCCGAGGGTTGAGAAGGCCTTATACTGGCAGGAACCGGGCGACATGGGTACCTGCCAGCATCCGCTTTTCAAGTCTAGATTTGAAAATATTTTGGCCGTACCGAGATCCGTTAGGGTCTCATGAATCCTCAGTAGGCACTGAGGGGCATCCACGGTCATCCCGTTTAAACGGCGGCAATCTACACGAAAGCGGCAATCGCCGTCCTTCTTCCCGGCGATTACTATGGCTAAACTAAAAGGGGAGGTGGTTGGCTCAATGATGCCATCTCGAAGTATTTCACATACCTGGACGTCAATGTATTGACATTAGTCGTCTGAGTACCAGCGAGGTGCTTCTTTGAAAGGGTGGCCTTCTTTGGAATGTATAGCGCGCTGCACATTGACCTCCGTGGAATAAGGACGCGTGCAGTTTGATGAGCTCGCGGAATTCTTTCTGATGTTCAGAAGGGAAGCTATTCTGAACCGTTTTTTCCTCCCAGGGGGAGGCAGGCTCATGGTCGTGGGGGAGGGGGCTATGGTATACCCTCTGTCGACCCGTGGTGTCAACGAATATGCAATCAGCCACGTGGTCGTGGATGAACTTGTGCTGTTTCAACCAAGGCCGGCCGAGAATCAGTTGGCTCTTAATTCGGGGCTGACGTACAACGTGCCGGGATAATCGACTTCCTGGAGGGTCGGTCGTAGCTGAACGGTTCCCTTCAATTCAATCGTGGCCCCCACAGCAGCTAGTAATGCTTGGGGGTGGGTTGAGAGGGGTTTCAGTTCTGTAGCTCGGTTTTTGTCAGGACTGACTCATTTATAAAATTCTCTGAGGCTAGGGTGTCGATCTCAATGATAATTTCGCGCTTGCCTAGCAGAACCCTTATTCTGGGTAGGCTACTAATATCGGCCGACACCGCGCTTAGGACAGGAGCGCACTCGGTGTGACCGGGGGCGTAATGGCATTGCAGGGGGTCTTGTTGCTGGGGCAGCCTCGGACCTGCACGGCCCGCTGAACCAATTCCTCGAAGGTTGTTACTTTTGCCGCGCACAATACTTTCTTTATTGAGGGTTTCAGGGCCTCTAGTAACAGGGCCACTATGTGATCCTCGGGGGCCTGTGGCAGTAGGCGGAGAGCAAGGAGATACTTTTGCTGCAAAAAGACCCCGGCAGCCTCTTTCTCCTCCTGCTTGGTTGCATAAAGCTTTATATGCAACTTGTTCAATGCGGAGACCCTGGCGAAGTATTTTTCCAACAGGGTACGGAATTTGGCCCACGGTAGGGATAAGGTTTTGTATACCTCATACAATTTTTAAGCCTTTTCTGTGAGGGATTTTGTGACCATCCTTGACCCCGAAGATGGTCCAATTGAAGTATCTGCGAAATAATGTTCGCATTGGCTCAAGAAGGCTTCCGGATCTTCGTGATCCCTACCCGCGAAAGTGGGTAATGGTACATCCGGTGTTCTGATGGCGCGCACCAACGATCGCCAATCAGCAAGGGGCGTGCTTGGTAATTATGGGACCATGAGTGGTCTGTGTGGTGAACGTGCTGCGTCCACCACACAAAGGTCATAGGTCGGTGATTAGAAATTAGGATTGCGACGAGAATCACCCGAGAATTGACACCTGTCCCTCACTTGTTCCTATCCTATTTGCGATGACTCCTTGCTAAAGGCCAGGGACCCGACATTCCTGGGGTACCACTGGCGAGAAAGTGACACCCGCCCCTCACTTATCCTTCCGTTGACGGAAACTCCGTTGCTAGAGGCCAGGGACCCTAAACTCCTGGGGTACCACTGGCGAGAAAGTGACACCTCTCACTCACTTATCCTTCCGTGGACAAAGATTCCGTTGCTAGAGGCCAGGGACCCGACACTGCGGAGGTACCATTGCCGAGAATGTGATGGCCCTCCTGGGCGGCAAGGATGAGAAAGCCAAAGAATAATAACGGAGAAAAATGGATGTCGAGCACTGTCCAACGATGAAGAATCATGAAACGGCGCAAACACGAAAGACTCGAAACGAGGAAAATGAAGACAAACTAATCCGAAGGGAAAACTGAATGAAAAAAATAACTGTGGTTTAGTAACGCTTGGTTTATTTCAGAGAGAGGAGGGCAGAGCTGACGCAACTATCCTCTGGAATATTCGAACACAAAGTGCCTGCCGATAGCCGCTCTCGGCTCTCGCTAGCCTCCGCACGGAGTTGCCTGTGACGGTGGGGACGACGTCGAGCCCGCTGATTAGCTGAGAGATCGACAACAAAGTCGCAACCAAGCGGTGGGGACTGCCAGCCACGCGCTGCTGCCTCAGCCTCCGCGCGGCGACGCTACACTAACTTAAAATATTTCAATTTAAACAAATTTTAAACAAATGCTTATCTCTATCTTAGCTTCATTTTTCCGAAAGAAACATGAAGCTAATAATTTTGTTCTCAATTTTATAAATCAAATTCAAGGTTAAGGAATTTTGAACTTGACAGTACACCTAGAACTACTACTACGCATCCTATCCAAGAATGGTTAATAACAATTTTGTAGCTCTTTTTGGGGTGAATAACTTTTGACTATTTATTTTTCTCGTACCTTCTGTGGTTTGTCCCAAAATTAATTTTTTGTTTATATTTAATGTTATTTTCCACGATTAAAATAAAAACTACTCACCGTATCAAAAAGAGATGCATGAAAATTTTGTAGCTCTTGATAGGGGGGTTAATAACCTTCGACTATTTATATTTTCCGTAGCTTGTGCCGTTTGTCCAAAGATTTAATTTTTTTATTTTGCTACGGTCTGAGTGTCGCGAGTGGAGACCACAGAGCGTGGGGGGGGGGGGGGCGTCAAAGAGGAGACTGATTTTCGGAGAGAAGTCAAATTGTTCAAACGCGTGACACGGCAACCGTTCACAGAAATGATGTAGTGACGGTCAAGATAGGCGTGTGCCGGTCTGGCGTGATGCCGTAGCCGACGGGCGGAGGCCGAGACGCGCGTGGAAAACGGGTGACGGTGCGATTTTTGAAAGGGTAATTCGCAGAGCTCGGCGTTTTCCGGAATTGAAGCAAGAAAACGTTTGATTATGTAATCGCGCTCGTGATGATAGCGTTTCACCATCCGATGTGGCCGTTTGTCCCGATGACGGTATTTCGCGGGAGGAGGGGGGGGGGGCGAACTTCTGATGAGTGCGGGAGGATGAAGGCTGGGGTGACGGATCTCTTTCAAATGAACCGGGAAGGGATAATTCGAGGGGGATCTCAAGGAGATCGTCGTCGGTCGAGGTAGGGGTTGTGGCTGATGTTATGGTCCGTGCGAGTTCCAGCTGTGCAAACGTGGGTTGCGCGATATCAGGTTGCGCGAATTCTGGTTGCGCGGGTTTAGGTTTTGGAACTTTCGCAGTCATCGCGGCGCCTAATCCGTTCCTCCGAGCCTGACGTTGGTGTTGACTTCGCCCGTGCCTGCCCATGACCTGTCGCTAAACTTTTTTGTTATTAACAACAGGCGGCTTGCTGGATTCTAATCGTGCTTATTCGTAGGATTCACGGCCTTTCCTCATACTAGGACGAGAGTACCAAACAATGGCCTTCCATTGCCGTCCAAACGGGTCAGTGCTAGGGATGGGTATGTAGGAAAGCCGGCAAAGGGGTGAATAATTTTAGCAAGATAATTCAAACAATTTATTCATGAGACACGTTGGGTGTCTCATTTGTTGTTGAGCTCTCCGCCCAACAAGCGTTTCTGTCCGTCACCGGACTCTGACCTGACCCTGACTCCCTCTTCCTTCCTTCTTCGACCCCCCCCCCCCGGCAGGGGAAAAAACAAAATACTCTTACGTCTTCCGAAGCATATGGATGGATTGACGGCGTGGCTACGTTTCATCGAAGGCAGCATTGAGAGAGTCTTCCTCCCTCGGCCCGCCAGCCAGAGAAATGTTCTCCCGGGATAGGAGAAAGTTGGACGCTTGGCTCGCGACGTGGTCGAAGGGCACCAGCACCCCACGTCAATCCAAGACTAAATAGTCTTGAGGAAAATTCGCCCCCCCCCCCCTTGCAGGGGTATCTTCCAAACAGCGTCACTCTCCGCAGCAGTATCTGTGCACCCCCCTCCTAGAATATAAACTATCTTCCTCTGCAGCAACAACATCACAGAACGGGGTAGATAACAATTATTGTCTCCGAAAAATATTTTTGTGACGAAATTAAACGGAACTTTTTTCATCTGTATCCGAAAAAGACAGGCTGGGGCATTGACGAAAGAACAAAGCCCTGGGAACCATCAAACATTGAGTTTTTATTATTATTTTTAATCACAAGTTACTCGTAATATTTCAAGATGGCATTGGTTCAAACACATTTTTTTATTTTTACATTTTTTCAACTGATTTAATGACGTGGATTATAGTGTTTCACATGCTGTACTGTAAAATAATTCAAGATGGGGCGAAGGCGGCCTACTGGAACTTCCTTCCTTTCATCTGATGTCAATGGGGTTACCTTTTCAGTTTGCATGTTTATTTTTACCCGAACTTTATTGGGATTGCCATATTGAGGCGTATATATTGCTGCAAGACACTTATGACTCTCCAATATTGCAAATACGTCACCAGCTAATGTTGATAATACAATGTGTTCTTGCCTCGGCATCGGCACATATTTATTCGTTCCTTCGTGTAATGAAATTTCTTTATCTGCAGGAAAAGTGTATTTTTGAAGTTCAAATATCAGGTTCGGATTTTTAATGGAAGTAAGCAGAATAAACGGAAGTTGGTCAAGTCCATATACATTTCCGTCAGAAGAAGGAAGCCTGGTAGGTGGAGCCAGGCACCTGACAGGAGGAGACCTGGGCCTTGCATGAAGAGAAGCCTTTTCAGGAGAAGACCTGGCCATCACCAATCGCATGCTTGGAACAAATTAAAAATTAAGTTCAGTGGATTTCAAGGAAATTGCAAAGAATTCAGAGTGAATTGAAAGGAATTTAAAAGAATGTAATAAAATTCAGAAATCCTTGGGTCTTCGGTTTTCATTTATCTTAAAAAGTAACTTTACTATCACTGTGGTTTACATGCTCGACTACAAAATCAACCAAAAATGTGAAGTAACCATAATTAGTGTTTTTTGAAAAGTAACTTACCCGTCATTGTGGTTTACATGCTCTGCTCTAAAATCATGTGTGACGCGACGAGTAGGGCCTACAGGAATGTCCTCGATTTCTTCTGATGTCAATGGGGTACCCAAACCGGTTTCCATGTTTATTTTTGCCCGTGTTCTACGTCTTGTGTAGGGATTATGTTTATATATTCCAACAAGTGTGTTAGTACTCGTCAATATTGCAAAGACGTCACCATCGGATGTTGATAGTACAATGTGTTCTCCGGGTGGCACGGGTGGATAGACATCTCGTCCTTTGAGAACTCTAATTCCTTCATCTTCAGGAAAAGTGTATCTTCGAAGTTCGAAAACACGATTCGGATTTAATTCAGAAATGAGCCGAATAAATTGAAGCTGGTCCAGTCTATATCCTAGCACGTCAGAAACAGGAACCTCGGTAGGTGAAGCTTTGTTGCTGGCAGAAGGAGACCTGGACCTGTCACGAAGAGTATTGGCAGGGGAAACAGACCTGGCAGGGGAAACAGACTTGGCAAGAGAATTTTTTCTGCGAGAAGAAGAAGATGGGCCGCGGCGAGAAACACGAGGAAAAGGAGCGGCATTAGGCAAGCCATCAAATTGTGAACTTAATTCTGCAAAAAGAAAGAGACGATTACATTTTGTTTTTAGAATAAATATTTTTGTATTACTAATAATAATCTACAAGAGTACCGAGTTAATACGTTCTGTTAGCAGCATAAAGTTGATATACATTTTTCAAGTAATCTGTATTATCATTAGAGAATAACATAAATTTTTATTGTCTTTTCAGACTAGATGGAGCTATAAATTAAAATTATTTCAATTAACTTTTTTCAGAAAATAGATCTCCTCTTATTCCGCTGGGAATCGAACCACAGAACTTCCGATTGCCGGTCTGGTGCTTTCTCATTAAGCTACTTGAGACATCGAAAGAAAAATTTTTTTTCAGAAAAGCACGCATTATTTTGCTAGGTGGTACAAATAAAATTTCAAAGCAAATCTAGTCTGAAAAGACGTTAAAAATTTCTGTTATTCTCTGATGATAATACAGATTCCTTCAAAAATTTGATTTGTACCACCTAGCAAAATAATGCGTGTATTTCTGAAAAAAGTTTCTTCTCTCGATCTCTCTAGTAGCTTAACCTTTTGCGGCGCAGTGGTAACCTAGATTACCACCTTTTTTATTCACATCTTTTTTCTCTAGATTCAATGTTTTTGAAGTAATAACAAAAATGTATCATTGATATCATATTTGAAGCATTGTAGAATGTAAAAAAACATGTTGACGAACGTATTGTGTAAAATTATAAATAGTTATAAATAAACCAATTTTGAAAATCGCTATTTTTTACGAAAGAATTCAGTTTTGAACGACGTATTGAATAAATTGAAATGAAACTTTGTACTCTAGAGTTTTTTGAGGTAGCTGATTACGAATATGAAGCCCAATTTGCAAAACTCAGAATGACGGATCCCAAATAGCGGACAAATTTTCGAAAAATTAATGGATTTTCATGAAACTTGGAATCTGGGGTTTTTGGGGTCTCTGGCAACGAATCTGAAGTCAGATTGTAGCTGCAATGACATCGATTCTCAAAAAAGACTTTCACGTTATCTCAGCTCACTCGTAGCACTACCTAGAACTAAAGATGTGGATGTGGTAAACTACTAGTTCCTTCTTTCTTTTTTTTTTGTTTGACCTATCTTACAAAACTAACAATTCAAAATCAGCGACCTCAAAAACCCTCGAGTAACAAGATTTATGGAAATATAAAAAAATTTTCAATAACTTGTCCGCCATATTGGATCCGCCATTTTTGATTTTGAAAATGTGACTCTATATTCGTTATCAGCGACCCGCAAGACCCCCAGATGCTAAGTTTCATGATAATCCATAAATTATTCCGCCATATTGGATCCGCCATTTTGAATTTGGCAAATCGGGATCCACAATTGTAATCAGCGACCTCGAGAACCCACCGAATAAAAATGTTTTTGAAAATCTAACAACTTTTTG
>CAKNYM010050474.1:145429-176951 GCA_932195095.1 Andricus curvator | reverse complement strand
AAAAAAACTTGTCCGCCATTTTGAATTTTGGAAATCTGACTTTAGATTCGTTATCAGCGACCCCGAAAACCACCAGATGCTCAGTTTCATGATAATCCATTGATTTTTTGAAAATTCGTCGGCCATATTGGATCCACCATTTTAAATTTGGCAAATCGGAATCCAGATTCGTAATCAGCGACCTCGAAAACTCTCAAGTAAAGAGTTTTATGAAAATCTAACACCTTTTTTAAAAACTCGTCCGCCATATCGTATCCGCCATTTTGAATTTTGGAAATCTGACTTTAGATTCACGATCAGCGACCCCGAAAACCCCCAGTTGCTGAGTTTCATGATAATCCATTAATTTTTTGAAAATTCGTCCGCCATATTGGATCTGCCATTTTTAATTTTGAAAATCTGACTTTATAATTGTTATCAGAGACCCGCAAGACCGCCAGATGCTAAGTTTGATGATAATCCATTACTTTTTTGAAAATTCGCTTGCCATGTTGGATCCGCCATTTTGAATTTCGCGAACCGGCATCCAGATTCGTAATCAGCGACCTCGAAAATTCCCAAGTAAAGAGTTTTATGAAAATCTAACAACTTTTTAAAAAACTCATTCGTCATGTTGGATCCGCCATTTTGACTTTTGGAAATCTGACTTCAGATTCATTATCAGAGACCCGCAAGACCCCCAGATGCTAAGTTTCATGATAATCCATTACTTTTTTGAAAATAAGTCCGCCATATTGGATCGGCCATATTGAATTTTGCAAATCAGGATCCAGATTCGTAATCAGCGACCTCGAAAACCCCCGAAAATTTTTTTCTATGAAAATCTAACAACTTTTCAAAAAACTCGTCCGCCATTTTGAATTTTCGAAATCTGACTTTAGATCCGTGATCAGCGACCCCGCACTTCCCCAGATGCTAAGTTTCATGATAATCCATAATTTTTTGAAAATTCGTCCGCCATATTGAATCCCCCATTTTGAATTTTGAAAATCTGACTTTAGATTCGTGATCAGCGACCCCGAAAACCCCTTAAGGTGCAAAGGGTTAATGGGAAAGCACTAACCGGCATTCGGAAGTTCTGTGGTTCGATTCCCAGCAAAGCGAAAGGAGAAGATCTTTTTTCAGAAAAAAATTAATTAAAACTCCTGACAGAATTTGATTCTTGTAGTACAGTTCTCTAAATTCTACATCTTGAAAATCTTTTTTTGAACTTGTATGCATATGAGCTAAAGAATAGCAAAAGCAACTAAATTATTGATTTTGTAGAAAAGGTTTGAAAAACATAGTTAAATAAGTAGATAGGTCTTCCTGCAGCTTGAATTACTATTCTGCATAATCAACCTCTCAGATTAAATTCGTATTCATTTCGGAAAAACTCAAATAGCGTTTGAAAAAACATAACAATGAGGATAGAATGCATATTGCGATGCAAAAATTTTTATATTCGGAAAGCTTGAAAACCTTTTTAAGATTAAAAATTTAGTATAGTATTATATTCACCAATGGAACTAAGTATCACTGTCAAGATAAAGACCACAGTATAAACGATCCTCATATTTGGCAATTAGAGGAAAAACTGATTTGTACTTGAAAAAAGAATGTGCTTATCAGTGTTTCAAATCAATAGCCTGGTGTTGCATCAGAATTTATAAATGTTACCTCAATCCTTATGTCATTAATAATAGGCGTTAAACCTGTTCTGCTAAGATATTCATGTTTGCATTTCATATATCAGTCCAGGAAAAAAATTTTGTTTCATCAAGAGAGTCAACTTTGGGAACACTAAAGCTCAGTATTATTATCTTATTCATTTCTTCATTCTTATCTCTAGGATTATGAAATTTAAATTAATACATAAAAGCTATATATATTTTTGAAAATAATATTTCAATTCTAAAAACTATAACTAATTACTTTAAATAATTTTTTTTCTGAGAAAGGATCTTCTCCTTTTGCTCCGCTGGAAATCAAACCACAGAACTACTGATTTCCGGTAAGGTGCTTTCCCAATAAGCTACTAGAGAGATCGAGAGAAAAAACTTTTTTCAGAAATACACGCATTATTTTGCTAGATGGTACAAATCAAATCTTTCAAGGAATCTATATTATCATTAGAAAATAACAGAAAATATTTAACGTTTTTTCAGATTAGATGGAGCTATGAAAGAAAAATTATTTTAAATAATTTTTTTATTTTTTATTAGTCGATTTCTCTAGTAGCTTAATGGTAAAGAACCTGGTCGGAAATCAGTAGTTCTGTGGTTTGATTCCCAGCGGAGCGAAGGAAGAATATATTTTTTCACACAAAAAAAATTATTTCAAATAATTTTTCTTCCATAGCTCCATCTAGTCTGAAAAGACGTTAAATATTTTCTGTTATTCTCTAATGATAAAACAGATTCTTCGAAAAATTTGATTTGTACCATCTAACAAAATAACGCGTGTATTTCTGAAACAAGTTTCTTCCCTCGATATCTCTAGTAGCTTCATGGGAAAGCACCTGACCGGAAATCTGTAGTTCTGTGGTTTGATTCCCAGCGGAGCGGAAGGAGAAGATCTTTTTTCAGGAAAAAAATTATAAAAATAATTTTCCTTTCATAGCTCCATCTAGTCTGGAAAGACGTTAAATATTTTCTGTTATTCCCTAATGATAAAACAGATTCCTTGAAAAATTTGATTTGTACCATCTAACAAAATAACGTGTGTATTTCTGAAAAAAGTTTCTCCCCTCGATCTCTCTAGTAGCTTAATGAGAAAGCACCTGGACATAAATCAGTAGTTCTGTGGTTTGATTCCCTGCGGAGCGAAAGGAGAAGATTTTTTTTCAGAAAAAAATAATTTAAAATAATTTTTCTTTTATAGCTTCATCTAGTCTGAAAAGGCGTTAAATATTTTCTGTTATTCTCTAATGATAATACAGATTCCTTGAAAAATTATATTTGTACCATAAAAAAAATGCGTGTATTACTGAAAAAAGTTTCTTCTCTCGATCCCTCTAGTAGCTTAATGGGAAAGCACCTGACCGGAAATTAGTAGTTCTGTGGTTCGATTCCCAGCGAAGCGAAAGGGAAAGATCTTTTTTCAGAAAAAAACTATTTAAAATAATTTGTCTTTTATAGCTCCATCTAGTCTGAAAAAACGTTAAATATTTTCTGTTATTCTCTAATGATGATACAGATTCCTTCAAAAATGTTATTTCTAGCATCTAGAAAAATAAAGCGTGTATTTCTGAAAAAAGTTTCACCTCTCGGTCTCTCTAGTAGCTTCAGGGGAAAGCACCTGACCGGAAATCAGTACTTCTGTGGTTCAATTCCCAGCCGAGCGAAAGAAGAAGATCTTTATCCAGAAGAAAATTATTTAGAATAATTTTTCTTTCATAGCTCCATCTATTCTCAAAAGATGTTAAATATTTTCTTTTATTCTCAAATAATAAAACAGATTCCTTGAAAAATTTGATTTCAACCATCTAACAAAATAACGCGTGTATTTCTGAAAAAAGTTACTTCTCTCGATCTCTCTAGTAGCTTAGTGAGAAAGCACTTGACCGGAAATCAGTAGTTCTGTGGTTCGATTCCCAGAGGAGCGAAGGGAGAAGATCTTTTTTCAGGAAAAAAATTATTTAAAATAATTTTTCTTTCATAGCTCCATCTAGTCTGAAAAGACGTTTAATATTTTCTGTTATTCTCAAATAAAAAAACAGATTCCTTGAAAAATTTGATTTCCACAATCTAACAAAATAACGCGTGTATTTCTGAAAAAAGTTTCTTTCCTTGATCTCTCTAGTAGCTTAATGGGAAAGCACCTGACCGGAAATCAGTAGTTCTGTGGTTCGATTCCCAGCGGAGCGAAAGGAGATCTTTTTTCAGAAAAAAAAAATATATTAAAAATAATGTTTCTGTCATAGCTCCATCTAGTCTGAAAAGACGTTTAATATTTTCTGTTATTCTCTAATGATAAAACAGATTCCTTGAAAAATATGATTTCTATCATCTAACAAAATAACGCGTGTATTTCTGAAAAAAAGTTTCTTTCCTCGATCTCTCTAGTAGCTTAATGGGAGAGCACCTGACCAGAAATCAGTAGTTTTGTGTTTTGATTCTCAGCAGAGCGGAAGGAGAAGATCTTTTTTCAGGAAAACAATTATTTAAAATAATTTTTCTTCCATAGCTCCATCCAGTCTGAAAAGACGTTATATATTTTCTGTTATCCTCTAATGATAAAACAGATTCCTTAAAAAATTTGATTGGTGCAATCCGACAAAATAACGCGTGTATTTCTGAAAAAAGTTTCTTTCCTCGATCTCTCTAGTAGCTTAATGGGAAATCTCCTGACCGGAAATCAGTAGTTATGTGGTTCGATTTCCAGCGATGCGAAAGGAGATCTTTTTTCAGAAAAAAAATATATTTAAAATAATTTTTCTTTCATAGCTCCATCCAGTATGAAAAGACGTTTAATATTTTCTGTTATTGCTTGAATAACTAATTACATTATTAACGTGCCACAGTGGTTCATGAATGTATTTTCGCCGACAAATTTAGCTGCTGGTCGCAATTCTTAACTGATTTTTTTTTTTGTTAGTATAAAATTACTTTCTCCAAAGATTTTTTTTTTTACTGGAAAAATACCAGAAGCTACCTTGAAATATCTTTAGATATATTTTCTTAAAATTCCATTTTTTTTTTTGGTTAAAAACTGTTTTTTTGTGTGTGTTGAAAATGCAGATATTTTGTTAAAAAATCCTTTGTCTTCAAAATCAGTCTTTTTAGTTGAGCATTCAACTATTTTTTTTCCAAAATTTCTCTTTTTTTAATTTTACTATCTTCTTGAAAGATAGTTTTCATTTGTTAAAAATTTATTTTCTAACTAAAAATATTGTCATTCCATTTTTTGTTCACAAATTGATATTTTTCAGTTAAAATTTCTACCGCTTGGTTAAACGCCGATATATTCCTAATTTTAATGAAAAATAATGGTATTTCGGTAGAAAAATAACCTTCTCGGTTGAAAATTTATTTCTTAGGTAAAATTTTTTTTTTATTTGAAAATTTATTTTTTTAGTTGAAAATTAATCTTTTTGGTTCACAAGTTAACTATTTTGTTGAATATTCTCTATCTTTTTTTGCTAAAAATTAATTGTTCAATAGAAAATTCGATTATTATATTTTAGATTAAAAATTCATCTTTTTGATTTAAAAACTCAACTAGTGCTAATATTATTAAAAGCTCAACTACTTATTTCTAATAATATCTTTTGTCGAGAGTTCGTACTTTTTGGTGAAAAAATTGTCTTCTTGGTTAAAAATTCATTTTTTTTATTAAACATTTAACTATTTGCTCAAAAATTAATTTACTCTGTTAACAATTAATCTTCTATATTAAAAATGTAGAAAATCATTCTGAATGATCGAGACAAATATTTCTATACGTTTTTAGGGTCGCTGAATCCGAATCGAGGTTTGGTTTGACTCGATCAGGTTGCATTTCGTTCCTAACCTCAAAAAATTGATGAAAGTTGAAATTTTTTTCACATTCTTAAGATTAGGAACGAAATGCGATCTGACCGAGTCAAACCAAACCCGGATTCGGATTCAGCGACCCCAAAAACGTAAAGAAATCTTTGTCTCGTCTGGTGGACAAGACAAATTTTTTTGTATTTTTTCGTCTGCCTGTCCACCAACCGAGACAAACATTTCTATACGTTTTTTGGGTCGCTGAATCCGAATCCAGGGTTGGTTTGAGTCGGTCAGATAGTATTTCGTTCCTAACCTCAAAAAAATGATGAAAGTTGAAAAATTCTTTCACTTTTTTGCGTTAGAAACGAAATACGATCTGATCGAATCAAACCAATCCCGGATTCGGATTCAGCGACCCCAAAAACGTATAGAAATTTTGTTCTTGTCTCGTGGACAAGACTTTTCATTCGTCTGCCTGTATACCAGACGAGACAAACATTTCCATACGTTTTTGAGGTCGCTGAATCCGAATCCAGGGTTGGTTTGACTCGATAAGATCGCATTTCGTTCCTAACCTCAAAAAAGTGATGAAAGTTGAAACATTTTTTTCAGTTTTTTCAGGTTAGGAAAGAAATGCGATCTGACTTAGAGTTTAATTGCTTGTTTGAAAATTCATATTTTTTGGTAGAAAATTATTCTGCTTGGTTAGGAAATAATTTTTTTGTTGAAAATGTAACTATTGTTTTGAAAATTATTACACACTGTTAAAAATACATCAATTGTGTTGAAAAATAATGTTTTTGAGTTTGATTGTGTGGAATACTTCCTTTCTCTTCTACCTGTTCTTCTAATCTCTTTCTAAGCACCTCCGCGTATATTTTATACGTTACTGGCTTGAGAGTGATTCCTCTGTAATCTTCCACTTTTCTACCCCCTCCTTTCTTAAACAAAGGAACTACCAATCCTGTTCACCATTCCTTCGGCCATCCTTCCCCTCTCCATGCTCTATTACATACTTCCCAAATCTCTTCTCTAACCCTTCTTCCGCGAAATTTCAACGCTTCATTCTCCATCCCATCCTCTCCTGTCGCCTTGTTTCTTTTTAACTTATCAATTGCTTGATTCACCTCCTCTCTGGTCAACTCATTTCCACCTTCCATGTCTCTCTCCTTGATATTTCTACCTTCCCCCCTCACCTTGCTATCCACCCCTCCTAGCAATTTCTTGAAATAAACCGTTCATTCATCCATACTTATATCTTCATTGATTCCTTTTCATCCACTCCTTTCTCTATTAATCACCTCCAATTCTCTTCCTTCCTTTATTGCTATCTCTACCTCCTCCATATACCTCGCCTTCTCCTCTTTTCGTTTTACATCCAGTAATTTCTCGTGTTCCCTTTTTCTTTTATTATGCTCTTTTCTGTCTATCTCTCTTCTTCTCCAATTCCTTACCGATAACTTCATACGCTCTTTACTCTCTATACATTCCACATTCCACCATCCTCTCTTCTCCCGCCTTTCTTCCACATTTGGCCTAATTTCTTCAACTATCTTCTCTACCCTTCCCCTCATCTCACACAATATCTCATTCACACCTCTCCCATCTTCAATCATCACATTCTCTTCTTCCATTCTTTCCGTATATTCTCTTAGCTTATCTACTCCCTATTTGCCCATCTTTGCTTTCTTCCCTGTCGCCCGCTCCTTCTTCCTTCCTTCTTTTCTCTAATTCCCACATTTCAACGTTGCAATGACCGGGAAGTGTTCTGACCCTATTTCGTTCCCTACTTCCATTCTTTCCAACAGCCTCCTTATCCTTTCCTCGGCTAGAATGTAGTCTATTACTGTTTCGCCATTTCCTTGAAACGTTATCTCCCCTTCCTCATCCCCTTCGGAGTTCCCATTACAAATTAACCATCCTGTTTCTCCCAGAATTTCCAACAGTGTCCTACCCTCCTGGTCCACCTGTTTGTGTTTAGATTTTCTCCTGAAAGTCTCACTCTCTTCATCCCATATTTTCCCTCCCTGTTCCCCCGTCCAAGCATTCAGATCACCTCCTATCAACGCCAATTCGTTATCGTTTTTCGCCACCCATTTCCTAATCACACTCCAACCTTCTTCTTGCTATTTTCACCATTCTCGTCATTACTCCATCCGTTTCCTCAAATCCAATTTCTATTCTCTCTTCTCCCACCAATGCATTCCTCACTTCTGACACCATACCCCCTTTCTTTCTTCCCTTTACCTTCTCTTTCTTTACCTCTTGCATCTGCCACATATATCCCTTGAGTAACTTCCTCTTCATTCTCTTCCAATCCTTCTCATCTACCCAGGTTTCACTCAACATCACTACATCCCATTTCTTCATCTCTTCCCGGAATCCCTCATCTTTATTCATTAGCCCTGATACGTTCCAAAACGCTACTCTCACTTCTTTCTTCCTTCCTTTCTCCCTTCTTTCCTCATTATGTCCCCTCCCTACTTTGGTGTAAATCCCGTCGCTCCGCCTTCTCCTCCTTCTTTCCTTTCACCCTCTACTGTTTCCATTACCTCCTGCCTTATATCTTTAGTCTCCACTTCTTCCCGTCGTCGCCCTCCTTCTTACCTTTCACCCTCTACTGTTTCCATTACCTCTTTCCTTATATCCTTAGTCTCCACTTCTTCCCCTCGTCGCCATGGACCCTCCCTACACACTCCACTCAGTTTTTCTTTTTCATCCTCCCATATCCACACATTCCCATTTATCCACATCCTGTCTTCCCCTATCCATACCGTGTTCCCTTTCACTATTTCACTCCATGTTCTCTGTTTCATCATCCACTTTCTTCTTCTTTCCTTTACCTTCAATCTTCCTCCCCACTGCATTTACCTTTTCCATGTGCATTGTTGCCACAATTTCATCCATCAACTTTTCCACTTCTTTTCTTCCTGATACACTATCCGCTTTCATTCCTCTAATCACTATATTTCTACTCCGTTTCGTCTTCTCTTATACTTCCATTTTCCTTTCCAACTCTCTCAATCTTGATTTTATTCTCACATTTTCTAGGATAACGTTCTCATTCACTCCTTTTATTCTCTCTCCCACTATTGCCTCTTCACCCCCTTTCTTTATATCCTTAGAGTTACATTCCAGCTTTCTCACTCTTTCTTCTAACTTCTTAATATCAGATTTTCTCTCTTTCTCACTCATCCTTTGATTTTTCTCAATATCCTCCAACTGCTTCCCAACCTTATCCTTTTCTTGCCGCCACATCAGATCCCATTCTTCCCACTTCTCTCCAACTTTCCGAATTTCCTCCCAAACCTTCTCCCCTCGCTTTTGTATGTCATTCAGACTTCGGTTCGTTTTCTCTCTAAACCCTTTAATGAGATTTTCCAGGCTCTCTAGATCGACTTTTCCTTTTTCTTTATTCCTCTCCGGTGGAGACTTTTTTTCAACTTTTTCCGCAACTTCTCATCTTCCTGCTCATGTCCCTCTTCTTCCCTTGATCTTTTACTGTCTTCTGTCTTATCCCCCTCATCGCTTTTATCCGTAACCCCTCCCCCCTGCCTCCATTTATCAAAAAGTTGTCTCGATCCTAAACTACTAGCTCTGGATCTATTGAGCACTTCCCGACTTGACGGCCTACCTCGAGTCCTCCTGTCAGCTAGTCCCACTTCCTTCTCTCCGCACCCGAAGTTCGCTGGCGTAGCATACTGAACCACGCCATCATCACTATCTCCGGCATCACTCTTACCCCTCCCTGTTTCGCCGGTCTCAGTGAGATCATCAGCACCGGGGTTGTTGTCTACCTGCTGCCCTCTGTCGGACCCCAGTGGGCTCCTCGCAACAAACATGCTGGCCTATCTTACCGATCTTCTGTCCCCTATCTTCTCTCTTACTTTTCCGTCCTCGACAACTAACCTCCAAATTAGCACTTTTAACTTTCCTCCTAACCCTTTCAACCTTACAAAACAGCCCCCCCCATACTTCCACACAACCCCTTCACTACACTGACCACCCTTACCACCTTTCGCCTCAATTAATCCACTTTGTAGAAACTGAACAATTTTCTTGTAAACGTGTCTTTTTTGGTTGAAAACTTGTCTTTTTGGTTGAAAACTCGTCTTGCTGGTTAAGCATTCAATTGTTTGTCAAAAATTCATTTTTTGTTTATTCTCAATAATTTTGTTTAATAATCATTTTTTTTTTTAATTAAAGTTCTTTAATTTCAAATTCATCTCTTTTGTTCAAAATTTTACTATTTTTGCTTCCTCATAGAGGAAGCTTTGTGATGTTAACATTTTCCAAAAATTTTAAATTCATTTAATTGAATTTTCCTCAATTTAAAAATATCTTACCCAACTTTATTAGCACCCTTTCTCGTGTGTTTGTGTGTGTGTGGGGGGGGGGGGGGGGATGTCACACTTTTTTGTGAACGTGATAACTTGAAAACGGTTGCAGATAAATTGATGAAGTTATGAAGTCTTATTTTCCCCACTAATATCTTGTAACTGTCGACCGAAGGATTTCTAAAAATATTTGTTGCATTTTTTTAAGCACTTAATAATATTCTAAAAATCGGTTTTTCATTAACATAATTCAAAGTTGATGCAAGAATATAAAAGATTCCTTGGTTCGAGACGAATCGATTGTCCTATAATATTAATATATTTTATTAAAGCGTGAAACTTTTTTCATTAACATAATTCAAAGTTGATGCAAGAAAAGAAAAGATGTGTTCATTCGAGACGAATCGATTGACCTATAATATCAATACATTTTATTGGAGAGTAGGGAAGCTATGGCAATGCGTAATATTTGAAAATACGGTTTTCTACAGTAGAACTTTTTCCTTCAATACAATTCAAAGTTGATGCAAAAATATAAAAGGTTCCTTGGTTCGAGACGAATCGATTCACCTACAATAATAATACATTTTATTGAAGAGTAGGGAAGTTATGGTAATTTATATATTTTTAAAATCGATTTTTATAGAAAAAATTTTCTCATTCTCATAATTTAAAGTTGATGCAAAAATAGAAAAGTTGTGTTGACTCAAGACGAATCAATTGACCTATAACATTGATAGATTTTATTGAAGAGTAAGGAAGCTATGGTAATGCATAATATTTGCAAATACGTTTTTTTAAAGTAAAACTTTTCCTTCAATATAATTCAAAGTTGATGCAAGAACATAAAAGATTTCTTGGTTCGAGACGGATGGATTCACCTACAATATTAATACATTTTATAAAAGAGTAGGGAAGTTACGGTAATTTATATATTTCTTAAATCGATTTTTATAGTAAAAATTTTCTCTTTCTCATAATTTAAAGTTGATGCGAAAATAGAAAAGTTGTGTTGATTAAAGACGAATCGATTAAGCTAAACATTGATCCATTTTATTAAAGAATAAGGAAGCTATGGTAATGCATAAGATTTGAAAATACGGCTTTTTATAGTAAAACTTTTTTCTTCAATATGATCCAAAGTTGATGCAAAAATATATAAGATTCTTCGGTTCGAGACGAATCGATTCACCTAGAATATTAATGCATTTTATTAAATAGTAGGGAAGTTATGGTGATTTATATATTTTTTGAATCGATTTTTCTAGTAAAAATTTTCTCATTCTCATAATTTAAAGTTGATGCAATAATAGAAAAGTTGTGTTGATTCAAGACCAATTGATTGGCCTATAACATTCATACATTTTATTGAAGAGTAAGGAGGTTATGGTCATGCATAATATTTGAAAATACGGTTGTTTATAGTAAAACTTTTCCTCCAATATAATTAAAAGTTGATGCAAAAATATAAAAGATTCCTTAGTTCGAGACTAATCGATTTACCTACAATGATATTACATTTTATTAAAGAGTAGGGAAGTTCCGGTAATTTATATATTTTTAATCGATTTTTATAGTAAAATTTATCTATTTACATATTTTTAAAATCGATTTTTATAGTAAAAATTTGATCATTCTCATAATTTAAAGTTGATGCGAGAATAAAAAAGTTGTGTTGATTCAAGACGAATCGATTTACCTATAATATTGATACATATTATTGAAGAGTAAGGAAGCTATGGTAATGCATAATATTTGAAAATACGGTTTTTTATAGTAAAAATTTTTCTTCAATATAATTTAAAGTTGATGCAAAAATATAAAAGATCCCTTAGTTCGAGACGAATCGATTTACCTACAATAATATCACATTTTATTAAAGAGAAGGGAAGTTACGGTAATTTATATATTTTTAATCGATTTTTATAGTAAAATTTATCTATTTACATATTTTTAAAATCGATTTTTATAGTAAAAATTTGGTCATTCTCATAATTTAAAGTTGATGCGAGAATAGAAAAGTTGTGTTGATTCAAGACCAATCGATTGACCTATAACATTCATACATTTTATTGAAGAGTAAGGAAGCTATGGTCATGCATAAAATTTGAACATACGGTTCTTTATAGTAAAAAATTTTCTTCAATATAATTCAAAGTTGATGCAAAATAATACAAGATTCCTTAGTTCGAGACGAATCGATTTCCCGACAATAATAATACATTTTTTTAAAGAGTAGGGAAGTTATGGTGATTTATATATTTTTTGAATCGATTTTTCTAGTAAAAATTTTCTCATAATTTAAAGTTGATGCGAGAATATAAAAGTTGTCTTGATTCAAGACGAATTGATTTACCTATGGCATTGACACATTTTATTGAAGAGTAAGGAAGCTATGGTAATGCACAATATTTGCAAATACGGTTTTTTATAGTGAAAATTTCTTCTTCAATATAATTCAAAGTTAATGCAAAAATATAAAAGATTCCTTATTTCGAGACGAATAAATTTACCTCAAATATTAATACATTTTTTATTAGAGTAGGGAAGTTATGGTAATTTATATATTTTTAAAATCGATTTTTATGGTAAAAATGTTCTCATGCTCATAATTTAAAGTTGATGCAAGAAGAGAAAAGTTGTGTAGATTTCAGACGAATCGATTGACATGTAACATTGATACATTTTAGTGAAGAGTAAAGAAGCTATGGTAATGCACAATATTTGCAAATACGGTTTTTTATAGTGAAAATTTCTTCTTCAATATAATTCAAAGTTGATGCAGAAATATAAAAGATTCTTTGGATTGAGACGAATCTATTCACCTGCAATATTAATACATTTTACTAAAGAGTAGGGAAGTTATGGTAATTTATATATTTTAAAAATTGGGTTTTTATAGTAAAACTTTTTTCATTTACATAATTCAAAGTTGATGCAAGGACAGAAAAGATGTGTTGGTTCGAGACGAATCGATTGACCTATAATATCAATACATTTTATTGAAGAGTAAGGAAGCTATGGCAATGCGTAATATCTGAAAATACGGTTTTCTACAGTAGAACTTTTTTCTTCAATACAATTAAAAGTTGATGCAAAAATATAAAAGTTTCCTTGGTTCGAGACGAATCGATTCACCTACAATAATAATACATTTTATTGAAGAGTAGAGAAGTTATGGTAATTCATATATTTTTAAAATCGATTTGCATAGTAAAAATGTTCTCATTTTCATAATTTAAGGTTGATGCAACAATAGAAAAGTTGTGTTGATTCAAGATGAATCGATTTGCTATAACATTGATACATTTTATTGAAGAGAATGAAATCTATGGCAATGCATAATATTTGAATACACGGTTTTTTATAGTAAAACTTGTTTCATTAACATGAGTCAAAGTTGATGCAAGAACAGAAAAGATGTATTGATTCGAGGCAAATCGATTGATCTATAATATTAATACACTTTATGGAAGATTAAGGAAGTTATGCTCATTTATAATATTTGAATCATCTGTTTCAAACAGAAAAACTTTTTTTATCGACATAATTTAAAGTTGATGCATGAATAGAAAAGACTTTTTGAACATAAATATTCAAACAGAATATTTCTGATAATTTTTGTAAAGAAATCATAAAGCTGGAAAAGGGATAGGGTGCGACAGAACTTTTCCCTTCCCTTTCCCAGCTCGAAAACTTATAATTTCGAATACAAAATTTCACTTGTCTGACTTTTCTTTGTATTTAAAAATTGATGGTATTATTTTGTAATTTTGTATTTTTTTTTTAAATTTCTATTTTTAAATTGAGCAAAATGAAGACTTTTTTTTGTTTATTATTGAAAAAAATAACTAATGCTTCCTCTATGAGGAAGCAAATACATTTGCTAACGGGAAGCAAAGTGCTCGTGAAGTGAACACCATATACTTATAAACACAAACAAAGTGGAAACACTCGAGATCGAATTCACAGCTATTTTAAAAAAATTGTTATTTTTTGGTTGAAAATTTATTTTTGAAATAAAAATTCAACCATTCCAGTTCAAGATTCTTCATTTTGGTCGAAAATTCATCTCTTTTGTTCAATATTTAACTATTTGGTTGAAATTTAGTTTCTTTCTTCAATTAGTTTTCGAATTGAAAATTTAAGTATTTGATTTCCGGTGGAAAGTTGATCTTTTTTATTTAAAAATGCATCTATTTGGTTACAAAATTATCTTCTTTTGGTGAAAATTCAACTATTTGGTTCAATTTTAATGAGCTGCTTTCAGTTCGCCTATTTAAATTTTTCTTCAACAAACGTCAATCAGTACCGTTTTTTTCTCGGATCAGATAAACGATTAATGATTCGATAATTTTCGCTCAAATCTTGCACACAATTTATTAAATTCAAATATTGATATGTCTTCGATAAAGGGTTAAACAAATTTTTTATTTATTTATTTTTTTAAACATGATATCTGGTTATTGAAAAATAATATTTGATCAAATCAAAGATTCATTCTAGTAAATATTTTTTTCATATTTAAAAATATTTGTTACTTCCTACACGGATGTGGGACGTGCGCGGTAATCTATTCTTATCATTGTGTAGCAAACAATCAAAACACGTTCTGTATGAATGAGATCTTGTTTTTACTTAAAATTTTTTAGAGCGTCTCTCAATCAGGTTAGATAAATTTTAATAACCGTGACCGTCTTTCTGATAAAGCCCACTATTTTTCAGTATAAATGCAGTTATTTTTTTTGGCAAATTTTTCAGTCACGTTCACGAAATCTTTCGAATCCAGAATGAAGATTTTTGCTGGAACTATAGTCCTTTCAATCGCAGTTTTCCTGCTTGTTTCTGTTGGTAAGTGCAACAATATTTATAATATTTAGTATTAAAAAATAAAAAGTTTTTGAAATTTCGTAAGTATTTTTAATATAATTATTTATTTTTTTGTAAAACAAATACACGCCTTTTGCAATCATTTGAGATTCGAGGTTCGTAAACAAAATTTGAAAGTGTTCGAGTTGTTACAATTTTAACTTGAACTTTATCTTTAAAATTTTTTTGTTTATTATTGAATAAGTCGTAGATTTTGTACAAAAATATAAGTAGTCGCTTTGAAGAAATTTTCCAAAACTATTTGTTCCACGTTCGAATCCACAAGAAAATAATTTTTTTTTTTTTTTGAAAAATATTATATTTAGAGATGGCGCAAGCTCCATGAAATTTGACACGTATATCCTATAATTTTAACTTGAACTTTAACTTTGAAATTTTTCAGTTTATTATTGAATAATTCGTAGATTTTGTACATAAATATAAGTAGTCGCTTTGAAGAAATTTTCCAAAACTATTCGTTCCACGTTCGAATCCACAAGAAAATAATTTTTTTTTGTTTGAAAAATATTATATTTAGAGATGGCGCAAGCTCCATGAAATTTAACGCGTATTTCCCATAAGAAAAAAAGTTTTCGTACATTTTATTCAGAAACATCAATATTATCTAAATCGAGCGAAAAATGGGTTTAGCGAGTTTCTAGCGCTAATTTTGATTTGTTTATTTATTTATTTATTTTATTTTTATTTAATCAATCTTTCATTATTGCTAATAATATTATCTTCAAATAATGCTAGAAATTGCGGTCTTTTCATAAATTTTCATATTTTTGCCCACTTTTCACTTAAAATAAGTTATTATTTAATCTACTGTAGCAAAAATAATTGTTTAAACAAATTATTATTGTTTATAGCTATCTTCTATATTAATACTAGATAGTTGCGGTTTTTTCTGAATTTGTTTACTTTTTGTCCACTTTTCAATTAGAGTGAAGTAATAATCAATTCAAGTCAACAAAGATAATTGTTTAAACAATTTATTATCATTGTAAATAATATTCTCTTTGCCTAATGGTAGAAAGCTGCGGATTTTTCTGAAATTTTTAACTATTTGTCTATTTTTCATTTAGAGTGACTTAATAATTAATCAAATTCAGTAAAAATAATTTTTTAAACAAATTATTATTATTAATAACTTTCTTCTTCTTTATTAAAGTTTAGATAGTTTCGGTTTCTTCTGAAATGTTGAACTTTTTATCCACTTTTTACTTAATAAAGTAATAAATAATGAAAGTTAACAAACATGGTTGTTCAAACAATTCATAATTGTTGATAACTATCTTCTGTTGGAGTAATGCTAGAAAGATGCTTTTTTTGTAAAATCTAGTTTTGCTCTGACTTTTTAGTTATGAACAAATAATAATTTTTCAAACAATGATTTTTGCTTAATATAATCAATTACTAAGTCACTTGAAGTGAAAAATAGAGAAATAGTTAAAAAATGCAGAAAAACCGCAACTTTCTACCATTAAGCAATGAGAATATAATTAAAAATAATAATAAATTGTTTAAACTTTTTACATTTTTGAATGAATAATGAATTTTCAACTAATGTGAAGAATCTTGATCTGCAATAGTTAAATTTTCGGTCTAAAAATAAATTTTCAACCAAAAAACGATTTTTGAAAAAAATTGTAAAATTTTAGACAAAACAGATGAATTTGTAAATTAAACAAAAAATCTTCAATCAAAAGAAGGGTTTTTTAAACAAAAATTGTTATTAAAAATAGTTGAAATCAACAAAGAAAACGAATTTTTATCGAAATAATTGAATCCTTAAACAAAAAGACGAATATTAATTTTAATTTTAATTAATTTTCAGAACAAGTAGTGGAAGCTTAAAAAAAATTGAACCTAGATAAATCATTTTAGTCCAAAAAAGACGAATTTTAAATCAAGTAGTTGGATTTTTAATTGGAAAAGCTCAATTTTCAACCGAAAATGGAATAATTTTATTTTCAATTTGGTAAAAAAAACTTATTTCTAATAAAATTGTTTTTTTTAGCAAGGTAGATAATTTTTAATCAAATATTTGAATATTCAACCATAAAAATAAATTTTGGAACAAGAAGAATAATTTTCTACTGAAAAAGACGAATTTTCAACAAAATATATTTATTTTTCAAGAAAGTTGTTGAATTTTCAATTAAAAAATAATAGTTTTAGCCAATAGTCAGCATTTTAAATGAGAAAGATCAAATTTTGATCTAAAATATAAAAGTTGAATTTTCTTCTTTTTAAATTATTATTTTTTTTTAAAGGAAGAATTTTCAATAAAATAGTTAAATTTTGAATCAAAGAGAATAATTATAAACGGGAAAGATAAGTTTTCATCTGAGAAGAATAGTTTTCTACCAAAAGATAAATTTTTAACAAATTATATTGATTTTCCTTTAGTATAAGAAAAACCAATTTTTACCAAAAATAAAATAGTTAAATTTTCAGCCAAACAAATTTCAACTAAAAAATATAAATTTTTTAACTAAAAATGGAATAGTTAAATTTTCAGTTGTGAACATTAATTTTCAGCAAAAAGAACGAATTTTCAAACCTATGATAAAATTTTCAGACAAAGGAATGAATTTTCTACGAAACCTCCTAAATTTTCTACCAAAGAAAAAGAATTTTGAACACAATACATGAATTTTCGAATAAAAAAGATCAGTTGTTAACCAAAAATGTAATAATTAAATTTTCAGTTGAAAAATAAAATTGCAACAGAAAAATAAATATTTTTAAACAAAGTAGTAAAATTTAAAACACTTTTCCAAAACTATACTCTCTTAATCTGAATGAGTGAAAATTCCACTATTTAAATCAATACTAAGGTTTTTAACTGATATTTCGATTATTTTTAAATTTAATTCATTGAAATAGTAAAATTCCAAAAAGATGAACTTTCAACTCAAATTATGAATCTTCTACCAAAGAGGTGAATTTTCAACTAAAATTATAATTCTTCAATCAAAAAATAATTATGTTGAATTTTCTAAAAGTGATAAAAAAAGGATAAATTTTGTAGCAAATAGTGGAATTTTCAACTAAAAAAGATGAATTTTCAACCAAAAATAAAAGGGTTAAATTTTTAGTCAGAAGGTTATTTTTCACCGAAAAGAAATCATTTTTATTAAAATATTTTAATTTTTAACAAATTACAGAAATTTTCAATCCAAGAAATGTATTTTCAAAAAACTAGTTTAATTTCCAACCACAAGAGGGAAAGGTCCCTTTTGGTAAAATAGTATTTTTTTCTTGATTAAAAATAGAACTATTTTTGTAGAAAATTAATCCAATTTGAATAAGGATTCAGCTATTTTGTCGAAAATTCTTCTTTTTTTTTAATTCAAATATGATTGATTTCAAATTCAAATATGTTTTGATTGAATTAATATCAAATATTACATTTTTCGTTAAGAATTCATTATTTTTGTTAAAAATATGACTACTTGGCTGAAAATTCATGTAATAAAAAAATATTTAACTATTCTGGTATAAAATTCAACTATTTGCTTGAAAGTAACTTTTTTGTTCAAATTACATATCTTTGAGTATAATTCGAAATACTTTCTTAAAAATTCAGTTGCTTGGTTAAGGATTCCTAATTGGAATAAAAATTCATCTCTTTGGTTAAAAACGTAACTTTTTTGCTTGAGATTGTTTTTTTTTTTATGGAAAATTCAAATATTTTGGTACAACATTAAACTATTTGTTTGAAAATGAACTTTTTTGTTGGTAATTCTTAATGTTATTGTTAATTAATTTCTTTTTTAATTAGGTTTTTATGAATTATCATCTAAGTTATTTCAATTTTTGAATTACAAAATTAGGAAAGTGAAAAAGTACTTTTTTTTGTAACTTGAAGTTACTTTCCCGAGTGACTGTAACTAAGTACAGCCTTTTTAAGATAATTATTTTTTTCCAACAAAATAGTTGAATACAAAAAAATTCTTTTTCAAATTGTTGAATATACAGCCAGAAAGATCAATTTTCAAGAAAGAAGATTAATTTTCTACACAAAAAGATGAATTTTTCATCAGAATATATGATTTTTTATAAAAAAATTATATTTTTCACCCAACAGAAAATTGTTGAATTTTCTATCAAAATATTTGAATTTTCAAACAAACAGTCGAATTAAAAACAAATTTGCTAACCAAAAGTAGAATAGTTAAATTTTTAGTCCCAAAATTAATTTAAACAAAAAATAATTGTCTACTAGTTAAACTGAACCAAGAAGACGATTTTTTTAAATACATGAATTTTACAAAAGAAAAGTGAAATTTTCCACTGGACACTATGAATTTTCAACAAAAAAGTTAATTTTCCATTAAGTAATTAGTTTTAAAAATAAATAGGTAAATTTTTAATTAAACAGTTGAATTTTTCACCAAAATGGTGAAATTTTCAACGGGAAAAGATAATTTTTCAACTAAAAAAAAATGATTACATTTTCAGTTAAAAACATGAATTTTCAATAAACAAACAAAATTTTCTGCCAGTTGAATTGAACCAAAAAAAAAAGTTTTTCAACCAATAGTGAAAACGTTATATTTTCCGGTTTTAAAAAATAGTTTAATTTTCCCCTATATAGATCAATTTTCAACTAAAATTACGAAAATTAAAAAATTAAAATTATTGAAATTATTATTATTAAAATTTTGAAGCAGGTAGCATTTTTAGATTAAAAGATTAGTTTTCATACCAAAAAATAATTTTCAATAAGATATTTCAATTTTTAGACGAATTTTTTTTTTAAATACATGAAGTCTCAACTAAAATATATCAATATTCAACCAAAAAGGAATGTAGTTACATTTCCAGTTCAAAAAGTTAATTTTGAATTAAAAAAAAAAAATTTCAGCAAAATTTCTGAAATTTTCTTAATTTTCTGAATTCGACGAATATTCTAAATTCCTTAAATTCTGAATTCCTTGAATATTTTTAAATTCATGATTTCTCTAACCCCCCTGAATTCCTACAATTCTTCCGAATCACGTAAATATTCTGAATTCTCCAAATTTCCAGAATTCCGTAAATGCTCTGAAATTTTCGGAATTCCCTGATTTCTTGAGTTATTTTGATTTCCTGATGGAATCCCCTGGAGACTTTAAAATCTCTGAAATTCTCTTAATTCCCTGAATTTGACAAATATTCTAAATTTCTAAATTCCTTAAATTCTGAATTCCTTGAATATTTTGAATTCCTGAAATTCGTGAGTTCTCTAAACCCCCTGAATTCCTCCAATTTTTCCGAATCACGTAAATATTCTGAATTCTCTAAATTTCCAGAATTCCCTAAATGCTCTGAAATTTTCTGAATTCCCTGATTTCTTGAGTTATTTTGATTTCCTGAGGGAATTCCCTGAATACTTTAAAATCCCTGAAATTCTCTTAATTTTCTGAATTCGACGAATATTCTAAATTTATAAATTCGTTAAATTCTGAATTCCTTGCATATTTGGAATTTCCTAAATTCTCTGAATTCCTGAAAATCCACGAATTTCTTGAATATTGTGAGTTGTTAAAATGTTGTATATTTTCTGAATTCCCTGATTTCTTGATTTATTTTGATTTCCTGAAATTTATGGAATTCCCTGAATGCTCTAAATTCCTAAAATCCCCTTAATTCCCTGAATTCGTAGAATATTTTTAGTTCCTGAATTCCTAAAATATTTGAAATTCCTAAATTCCTAAAATATTGTTGATTCCTAAATTCCTTAAATTCTCCGATATCCTCAAATATTCTGAATTTCCTGAATTCCTGAAATTCATGAGTTCTCTCAACCCCCTGAATCCCTCCAATTCTTCCGAATCACGTGAATATTCTGAATTCTCTAAATTTCCAGAATTCCCTAAATGCTCGGAAATTTTCTGAATTCTCTGATTTCTTTAGTTGTTTTGATTTCCTCATGGAATTCCCTGAATACTTTAAAATCCCTGAAATTCTCTAAATTTTCTGAATTCGACGAATATACTAAATTTCTAAAGTCCTCAAATTATAAATTCCTCGAATATTTGGAATTAATTAAATTCATGATTTCTCTAAATCCCCTGAATTCCTCCAATTCTTCCGAATCACGTAAATATTCTGAATTTTCTAAATTTCCAGAATTCCCTTAATTCTCGAACATTTGCTGAATTCCCTTATTCGACGAATATTCTAAATTTATAAATTCTGAAGTCCTTGAATATTTGGAATTCCTGAAATTCATGAGTTCTCTAAACCCCCTGAATTCTTCCAATTCTTCCGAATCACGTAAATATTATGAATTCTATAAATTTCCAGAATTCCCTAAAAGCTCTGAAATTTTCTGAATTCCCTGATTTCTTTTGTTATTTTGATTTCCTGATGGAATTCCCTGAATACTTTAAAATCCCTGAAATTTCCTGAATTCGACGAATATTCTAAATTCCTAAATTCCTCAAATTATAAATTCCTTGAATATTTGGAATTCCTGAAATTCATGATTTCTTTTAACCCCCTGAATTCCTCCAATTATTCCGAATCACGCAAATATTCTGAATTCGCTAAATTTTCTGAATTCCCTAAATGCTCTGAAATTTTCTGAATTCCCTGATTTCTTGAGTTATTTTGATTTCCTAACGAAATTCCCGGAATACTTTAAAATCCCTGAAATTTTCTTAATTTTCTGAATTCGACGAATATTCTAAATTTCTAAATTCCTTAAATTCTGAATTCCTTGAATATTTTTAAATTCATGATTTCTTTAAACCCCCTGAATTCCTCCAATTCTGCCGAATAACGTAAATATTCTGAATTCTCTAAATTTTCTGAATTCCCTGATTTCTTGAGTTATTTCGATTTCCGGATGGAATCTCCTGAATAATTTGAAATCCCTGAAATTCTCTTAATTCCTTGAATTCGACGAATATTCTAAATTTCGGAATTCCTTGAATATTTGGAATTCCTGTAATCCATGAGTTCTCTAAACCCCCGGAATTCCTCCAATTGTTCCGAATCACGTAAATATTCTGAATTCTCTAAATTTCCAGAATTCCCTGAATGCTCTGAACTTTTCTCAATTATCTGGTTTCTTGAGTTATTTTGATTTCCTGATGGAATTCCCTGAATACTTTAAAATCCGTGAAATTCTCTTAATTTTCTGAATTCGACGAATATTCTAAATTTCTAAACTCCTTGAATATGTGGAATTCCTGAATTTCATGATTTCTCTAAACCCCCTGAATTCCTCCAATTCCTAGGAATCACGTAAATATTCTGAATTCGCAAATTTCGAGAATTCCCTAAATGCTAGGAAATTTTCTGAATTCCCTGATTTCTTGAGTTATTCAGATTTCCTGATGGAATTCCCTCAATACTTTAAAATCCCTTAAATTCTCTTAATTTTCTAAATTTGACGAATATTCTAAATTCCTTAAATTCTGAATTCCTTGAATATTTTGAATTCCTGAAATCCGCGAGTTCTCTAAACCCTCTGAATTCCTCCAATTCTTCCGAATCACGTAAATATTCTGAATTCTCTAAATTTCCAGAATTCCCTAAATGCTCTGAAATTTTCTGAATTCCCTGATTTCTTGAGTTATTTTGATTTCCTGATGGAATTCCCTGAATACTTTAAAATCCCTGAAATTCTCCTAATTTTCTGAGTTCGACGAATATTTTTAATTCCTTAAATTCTGAATTTCTTGAATATTTGGAATTCCTGAAATTCATGATTTCTCTAAACCCCCGGAAATCCTTCAATTCTTCCGAATCACGTAAATATTCTGAATTCTCTAAATTTCTAGAATTCCCTTAATGCTCTGAAATTTTCTGAATTCCCTGATTTCTTTAAAATCCCTGAAATTCTCCTAATTTTCTGTATTCGACGAATATTTTTAATTCCTTAAATTCTGAATTTATTGAATATTTGGAATTCCTGAAATTCATGATTTCTCTAAACCCCCGGAAATCCTTCAATTCTTCGGAATCACGTAAATATTCTGAATTCTCTAAATTTCTAGAATTCCCTTAATGCTCTGAAATTTTCTGAATTCCCTGATTTCTTGAATTATTTTGATTTCCTGATGAGTTTTTCCCTGAATACTTAAAAATCCCTGAAATTCTCTTAATTCCCTAAATTCGACGAATATTCTAAATTTCTAAATTCCTTAAATTCGAAATTCCTTGAATATTTGGAATTCCTGAAATTCATGATTTCTCTAAACCCCCCGAATTCCTTCAATTCTTCCAAATCACGTAAATAATCTGAATTCCCTAAATGCTCTGAAATTTTCTGAATTCCCTGATTTCTTGAGTTATTTTAATTTCCTGATGGAATTCCCTGAATACATAAAAATCCCTGAAATTCTCTTAATTTTCTGATTTCGACGAATATTCTAAATTTCTAAACTCTGAATTCCTCGAATATTTCGAATTCCTGAAATTCATGAGTTCTCTAAAACTCCTAAATTTCTCAAATTCTTCCGAATCACGTAAATATAATGAATTCTCTGAATTTTCAGAATTCCCTTAATGCTCTGTAATTCTCTAAATTCCCTGGTCTTTGGATATCCCAAATTCCTCTAATAATAGGAATTTTACCAATTTGTCGGATTCACCAAATTTTCTGAAATCTTAGATTCCTTAAAGTTCCTTCAATTCTCATGAATTTCTCTGAATTCTTAGCATTATTTTGAAGTCCTGGAATTCAGGAAGTTCTCAGAATTCAAGAAATTCCACTAGTTCAAGGAATTTTGATGATTTACAGAATGTAGATGAATTGAGGCATACCTGAGAATTCGCAGGTATTTAGAATATTTCAAGGAAATTAAAAGAGTTCAAAAGTATTCAGCGCAAGTAAAAACAATGAAGAATCATTGAAAATGTAATATTTTTAAGGTGTTTCCAATTTTTGAAGACCCTGCAATATTTGAATATTATGAATTTCTTAAATTCTCTGAATTCCTGAAAATCTACGAATTTCTTGAATATTGTGAGTTCCTAAAATGTTGTGTATTTTCTGAGTCCCCTGATTCCTTGATTTATGTTGATTTCCTGAAATTTATGGAATTCCATGAATACCCTAAATTCCTAAAATCCCCTTAATTCCCTGAATTCGTAGAATATTTTTAATTTCTGAATTCTTAAAATATTTTTAATTCCTGAATCCCTTAAATTCTCCGATATCCTTAAATATTCCGAATTCCTGAAAATGAGTTCTCGAAACCACCTGAATTCCTCCAATTCTTCTGAATTACGTAAATATTCTGAATTCTCTAAATTTCCAGAATTCCCTAAATGCTTTGAAATTCTCTTAATTCGCTGGTCCTTGAATATCCTAAATTCCTTGAATACTAGAAATTCTATGAATTTCTCGGTTTCTCTGAATTCTATGAAATCCTCGAATATTTAAAGTTTCTCCAATTCTCATAAATTCCTTTGAATTCTCTGCATCATTTTGAAGTCCTCGGGATTCAGGAAGTTCTCAGAATTCAGGAAATTCCATGAGTTTAAGGGATCTTGATGATTCAGAGAATTTAGATGAATTAAGGTATAACCCACGTACCTTGATTAATTATTGAAAAATTAATTTTCCCTCAAAATTAGCATGATTACGAAATTAAAAAAAAAATCACGTGATTGGCGGTATCGTGCACTCATTGGAAATATAGGTGTGCTCAACTCCTGTTGACCGTACGCAAAGTGTGTTAGTTTCGTCATTGAACTTGCGCCATGACAGACATGAATTTTTTTTTTTTAAATGTATTTTTGAGTCAGGTTGGGCACCGATTAAGCAGTCACACATATATTTCCAATGAGAGCTCGATGCCGCCAATCAAGTGATTTAGTTTTATTTAATTCCACGATCATGCTAATTTTGAGGAAAAATTAATTTTTCAATAATTATTTAAGGTACGTGGGTTATGGATTTGCTTGGTGAGTATAGCGGTTCGTTATTACCCTACATGGAACCTATCATGCCTAATTTTTTTATCAATATCCGCAATGACGCAAGGTCCAGTGTGACTCTTAGACTAATGTTATTAATTGGAATTGCAATTATTCCCACGCGCTGTAGCGCCCACGTGACATTGCTAGTACTGAATAATTATTTGAATGTTTTTAAATTGATAATACAGCTATTTTCTCATATCTCTGCTAAAACGTAACAAATCTCCCTTTTTTGTTACAGAAGCAGCAGGTAGTTCTTCTGGACGCTACAATTTTAATATCCATGAAAACGATAAGAAGTTATTTGATGGTATTGAACACGTACATATCAACCAATTTGGAGATATACAAACTAGAGAAAAATTAACCCAAAATCAGTTAACTCAGAATCCGACAGGAAAACAGTCAGAATGGGCATTGGTCAAACCGTCTGCAAGTGGCCCGGTCACGCCCCCAGTATTCCTACTACAGAAACACTCTGGGCTATATCAGTCACAACGCAATCCCTATGGAAAATTCCAAAAATAATATGACCTTGAGAATTTAATGAAGAACGCAATTGAAAGCATCATGCTTGGAAAATATTCAGTAGATGGACCGGCTTCAAAGGGCCTGGTCACTTGCCCAGTATCCATAGGCCCAATGTGGCCACAAAAATGAAGGTCATATAAAATATGCTAAGTGGTTATGCAAGACTGAGACAAGTGAATTTGAGTAAATAAATATAAATATAATACGAATATAAATAATTATTAGCTAAACACGCGGGCAAAGCTAAAAAAGACGCACCGAAGGCTCAAGATGAAATAGGATTTTGTAAGATTTTTGTTGCAAATTCTTAAAGCTTTATTCTGTTGTGTTTGGGTTCGCAAATAAATTTTTTTAACAAAATGGAATTTTATTTTCATGTGAAACAAATTTCCCAAACTTGGTCCACTAGCCCCAGGTGCCTGCCCAAATAGCCCGGGGACCGGGGCTAGTTGGACAATTGTACGTGTACTTATCAACCTTTTCTATTCTCTTATCATTTTGGATAATATAGCATATTGTTTTCTACCCTTTCCTCCAAACATTATAATTTTTGTTTTATTTACGTTATTGCATGGCTCATGTTTTTCATGCTTGTATTTAGTTTGCTCTCGACATTCTTTCCAAGTCATCGGTTGACTTTGGCATAACAACCTTATCATCTGCGAACGCCAACCCACGTACCATCACTGTCTCGAGATCTGCACCTTCTTCGTCGAAAAGGGCCAGTTTAAGGCTCATGTTTATCATGTTTGTATTTAGTTTGCTCAACATTCTTTCCAAGTCTTCGGCTGACTTTGGCATAAGAACCTTATCATCTGCAGACGCTAACCCACGTACCATCACTGTCTCGAGATCTGCACCTTCTTTGTCGAAGAGGGCCAGTTTAAGGCTCATGTTTTTCATGTTTGTATTTAGTTTGCTCAACATTCTTGCCAAGTCTTCGGCTGACTTTGGCATAACAACCTTATCATCTGCAGGCGCTAGCCCACGTACCCTTACTGTCTCGAGATCTATACCTTCTTCGTCGAAAAGGGCCCGTTGCGGCTCATGCTTATCATGTTTGGCTGAACATTAATCTACTTGAGTTAGTATCAAAATCAAGAGTTATGTTGAAAAAATTATTCTTTTTGTTCGAAGATTTTTTACTTCAGTTCAAAATTCATCCCTTTTCTTTAAAATTTTACTATTGTGTTGAAAAATAGTTTTTTTTTGCGAAAAAAATGTTAAGTAGAAAATTAATCTTTGTCGTTGAACATTCAACTATTTGGTGAAAAATTAATCTTCTTTGTATGAAATTCAACAAGTTGGTTCAAATTTCATTTTTTGTTGTTGAAATGTCAGTCGTCTTTTTGTGTTAAATATTCAGCTATTTTGGTAGAAAATAAATTTTTTTCTCTAAAAATTTAAGTATATGATTGAAAATCCGTTCTTTTTGCTGCGAATAAATTTTTTGAATCGAACTATTTTATTTTTAGTGAAAATTGGTTTTTGTCAGTTGAAAATTCATCTTTTTAGTAGGAAATTAATTTGGTTGGTCAAAAGTTAACAATTTCATGGAAAATTATTACATTTTCTTGAAAATTCATCCTTTTCGATAGAAAATTATTCTTCTTGGTTACAAATTAATTTTTTTCGTTAAAATTTTAGCTATTTGTTTGAAAATAATTTTGCTTTGTTGAAAAAAAACAGTCCTGTTCCAATTTTTGTTTGTTTGTTAAAAAATTAGTTTCTTTAAATTGAAATGTAACTACTCCATCTTTGTATAAAAATTACCTTTTTTACTTTATAAATCAACTTTTTTTGCTGAAAAATCATCTTTTTGTTAAGCTTTTGACAACCTTCATGAAAATTTATGTTTTTTTTTAAATCTTTTTTTGGCTTAAAATTTGTTTTCTAACTGAAAATAATTTAACTATTTCAGTTTAAGATTCTCCATTTCAGTTTAAAATTGATCTCCTTTGATGAAGATTTAATTCTTTCGTTGAAAATTCGTTTTTTTGTTGAAAATTCATTTTTTCAATTAAATATTCAACTGCTGCATTTTTGGTGGAAAGATAATCTTTTTTATTTAGAAATTTAATGATTTGTCTGAAAATTTATCTTCTTTCATTTGAAGATTCATCTATTTGTTTGAAAATTCGCTTTTTTGGTGCAAACTTATTCTTCTTGGTTACAAATTAATTTTTTTCGTTAAAATTTCAGCTATTTGTTTGAAAATAATTTTTCTTTGTTCAAAATAAAACAATTTTGTACCAATTTTTGTTTGTTTGTTAAAAAATTAGACTTTTTAACTAAAAATGTAACTACTCGATTTTTGTCTGAACATGACCTTTTTCAGTTTATAAATCAACGTTTTTGCTGAAAAATCACCTTTTTGTTTAGCTTTTGACAACCTTGATGAAAATTGATCTATTTTTTAAAATCGTTTTTTGCTTGAAAATTTTTTTTCTAACTGAAAATTCAACTATTTCAGTTCAAGATTCTCCATTTTAATTTTAAATTTATCTTCTTTGTTGAACATTTAATTCTTTCGTTGAAAATTCGTTTTTTTGTTGAAAATTCATTTTTTTGTTGAAAATTCATTTTTTCAATTAAATATTCAACTACTTCATTTTTGGTGGAAAGTTAATCTTTTTTATATAGAAATTCAATAATTTGACTGAAAATTTTTCTTCTTTTATTTGAAAATTCATCTATTTGTTTGAAAATTCGCTTTTTTTGGTAACAAATTATTCTTCTTGGTGAAAAATTCATTTTTTTTAAACCTTCAACCATTTATTAGAAATTACTCAACTTAGTTGAAAATCAAACAATTTTCTTTCAGAATTCATTTTCTTTGTTTATAAATCAATCTACCTTGTAGAAAATACAACAAGTGTGTTTAAATTAAATTTTTTTGTTTGAAAATGGGTCTTTTTGTGTTAAAAATTCAGCTATTTTCGTAGAAAATTATTTTCTTTTCTGAAAATTGAACTATATGGCTAAAAATTCGTTCTTTTGACTGAAAATTAATCTTTTTCGCTGTACATTCAACTATTTCATTTTTAGTGAGAACTGAATTTTTATCAATGAAGATTCAATTAATTGATTGAAAGTTGACCCACTTTGATAAAAATTAATTTACTAGTTGAAAATTCCACATTTTTCTTGAAAATGGTTTCGCTAAAAATTATATTATTTTATTCTTGTTGAAAATTGGTCTTTCTTGGTTGAAAATGTCTCTGATTCAAAATTCAACTATTTGGCTGAAAATCAATCTTTTTAAATCAGAAATTCAACTAATTGTTTGAAAATTCATAGATTTTCTTAAAAATGCTTCGTTTTCGGTAAAAAATTATTCCTCTTGGCTGGAAATTAATTTTTTTGTTTAAAATTTAACTCTTCTATTTTTGGTTGATAAATCATTTTTTTTGTTGGAAATTCAAATTTCTTGTTGAAAATTCGTCTTTTTAATACATTCAACTACTCTGTGGAAAATTAGTCTACTTTGTATAAAATTAACAATTTTGTTTGAAAAATCATTTTTCTGGATGAGGATGCTTCATTTTAGTTGAAAATGTATCTTTTTTATTCAAAATGTTACTATTTTTTCAAATCGTAGTTTTTTGGTGTAAAATTCACTCTTTAACTCAAAATTTAACCATTTTAGATCAAGATTCTTAATTTCAGTTGATTTTTTTTTTCAATGTTTAACTATTTTGTTACAATTTTATTTTATTTCATTAAAAATTAATTTTTCAATTGAAAATTTGACCATTTTATTTTTGATGAAAATTTTATCTTTCATAGTGGAAAATTCAACTATTTGGATTAAAAATTATCTTCTTTCCTTGCTGGAATTTTATGGAGTTGTTGAATTCAAATTCATGTTTTTTTTTTTTAATTTAAATATGGGTACTATATCTTTCATACAGGGTCAAATAAATTTTTCTTCATTTTAAATATAATGTCTGGTTATCTAAAAATAAAATTTGAATAAGTCCAAGATGATACATTCTAATAAATATTTTTCCCATATTTAAAAAAATTTAACTTTCTACTCAGACGTGGGATATGTGCGGTAATCATCTTATCAGTATAAATTATACAATCCTAGAACGTTCTATATGCATCTGAAAAAATCTGATTGTTTTTACCTGAAAAATTTTATAGCGCGTGTCAAAAAGATTAGGTGAATTTTAACAACCGTGACGATATGCTTAGTAAAGCTCAGAAATATTCTGTTCAAATAGCAGTCGTTTTTTTTTATAAATTTATCAGCCACGTTTACGAAATCCTTCGATTCCGAAATGAACATTTTAGCTGAAGCTATAGTCCTTACAATCACAGTTTTCCTGCTTGATCCTGTGGGTAAGTGCTATAATTGAACGATTAAACGAACTTGCCTCAGTAAAGTTCTCTCGTGATGGAAAATTCCCTGATTTGTGAAGTTAGCACACCAAAAAAAAATGCAACTTTTGTTAAATGGAATCGTTTGGATGTCGTTAGGATTCTTTTGGAAGCCAATTTTTTTCGTTTGGACGGAAAAACTCAAAAAGATATTGAGTTTTCAAAATTGGCGTGCTAACTTCACGCTGCGGAACAAATTTTAATTTTTAAACAAAATTTTTTTATCAATCGGTTGGATGTCGTCAGGATGCGTTTGGAAGCTCACTTTTGACGTTTGGACGACGAAATTGTGCGAGTTACCGAATAAAAAAGTAATTAGGACCATACTCGCAAGCGGAGCCTTCTCAAGTGGTAGTGACCTTCTTTGGTCAGCCGTGTCCTTGAATATAATATGATGTGTCACCGCGAAAACTGTGGTACCGACTCTTTCCAAAAATTTTGAAGCTTTTTGGATTATCTAAATTTCCGTATATTTTCAAAATTTCTAAGATATTCAAAATTTCTAAAAATGTTCCAAATTTCTGAAATCATTAAAATTTCTGAATTTTACAAAATGTTAAATTTTCTCAAACTTTCTAAAGTCTGTAAAATTTTCTAAAATTTGTAAAATTTTCTAAAATTTGTAAAATATTCAAAATTTGTGAAATATTCATAATTTTCAAACTTACCAAACTTTCTTATATTTGTGACCTTTATGAAATGTTAAACATTTTTTAAATCATCCAAATTTCTAAAATTAATGTTCAAAATTTTTTAATTTCTAACGTTATAATTTCTAAAATTTCTAGAATGTTTCAAATTTTGTAAATTATCATAATTTCTAAAATTTCTATAATGTTCCAAATTTACAATATTGTCAACATTTCTAAAATTATAGAATCATGTCAAAGTTTCAAAATTTTCAAAATTTTGAAATTTACCAAAATTTCTGAAATTTCTAAATTTTCAAAATGTCTAAATTGTGCGAGTTATCGAATAAAAAAGTCATTAGCACCATACTCGCAAGCAACGCCGTCTCAAGTGGTAGTGACCTTCTTTGGTCAGCCGTGCCCTTAAATATAATATTATGTGTCACCGCGAAAACTGTGGTACCGAAACTTTCCAAAAATTTTGGAATTTCTTGGATTATCTAAATTTCCGTATACTTTCAAAATTTCTAAGATGTTCAACATTTCTAAAATGTTCAAAATTTCTGAAATTATAAAAATTTCTGAATTTTACAAAATGTTCAATTTTCTCAAATTTCCCAAAGTTTCTAAAATTTGTGAAATTCTCTAAAATTTGTGAAATTTTCTAAAATTTGTAAAATTTTCTAAAATTTTTGAAATTTTCCTAAAATTTGTAAAATATTCAAAATTTGTAAAATATTCATAATTTTCAAACTTACCAAACTTTCTTATATTTCTGAATTTTATGAAATATTAAAACAGTCTGAAATCATTCAAATTTCTTAAATTTTTGCTCAAAAATTTTAAATTTCTATTGTTATTTAAATTTCTAAAATTATCAAAATTTCTAGAATGTTTTAAATTTTGTAAATTATCAAAATTTCTATAATTTCTATAATGTTCCAAATTTACAATATTGTGAACATTTCTAAAATTATAGAATCATCTCAAAGTTTCCAAATTTTTTAAATTTCTGAAATTTCCAAAACGTCTAAAATATCTAAAAATTTCAAAAATTATTAAAATGATCAAACTTTCGAAACATTTATCAAATGTTCACAATTTCTGAAAATTTTTTTAATTTATCAAATGTTCAAAATTTCTGAAAATTTTTTAAATTTATCAAATGTTCAAAATTTCTGAAAATTTTTTAAATTTATAATGGTTCAATTTTTTTTTTAATTTTCAAAGTTTCTAAATTTTTAATTAAAAATTTTGATAATTTCAAAATTTTTGATAATTTCAAAAGTTTTCAAAAGTTTTTTAAATTTGAAATGTTAAAAATTTCTAAAATCATTCAAATTTCTGAAATGAATGTTCCAAATTTTTAAATTTCTAACGT
>CAKNYM010050474.1:126427-145419 GCA_932195095.1 Andricus curvator | reverse complement strand
TTTTTAATTTATAAAATTATCTGAATTTCTAAAATTTCTAAAATTATCAAAATTTATCACATGTTCAAAACTTTTGAATTTATACTGGTTTCATTTTTTTTTTAATTTTCAAAGTTTCTAAATTTTTGATTAGAAATTTTAAAAATTTCGAACATTTTAGAAATGTTGATAATTTCAAAACTTTTCAAACTTTTAAATTTGAGAAATTTCATAAATTTCGGTAATTTAAAAAATTTGAAAAGTTTTTATAATTTTAGACATTTTCAACAGTTTTGAAATTGTGATAATTTTACCAATTTCAATAATTTTTGAAAATGTTAGATATTTCAGACATTTTGGAAATTTAAAAATTTTGGTAAATTTCGAAATTTTGCAAATTTCAGACGATTCTATAATTTAAATAACGTTGGAAATTAAAAATTTTGTTGAACATTAATTTCAGAAATTTGAATTATTTCAGAAATTTCTAACATTTCATAAAATTCAGAAATATTAGAAAGTTTGGTAAGTTTGAGAATTTTTTACAAATTTTGAATATTTTACAAATTTTGAATATTTTACAAATTTTGAATATTTTACAAATTTTAATAACGTTAGAAATTAAAAATTTTTGAACATTAATTTTAGAAATTTGAATGATTTTAGAAATTTTTAACATTTCACAAAATTTCGAAATATTAGAAATGTTGATAATTTTGAATATTTTACAAATTTTGAATATTTTACAAATTTAAAAAAATTCAGAAAATTTAAGAAAATTGAACATTTTTTAAATTCAGAAATTTTGATAATCTTTATAATTTCAGAAATTTTCAACATTTTAGACATTTAAGCATCTTATCAATTTTGAAAATTTTGAAAATGTACGGAAATTTAGAAAATCGAAAAATTTTCCAAATTTTTGGAAAGTTTCGGTACCACTGTTTTCGCGGTGACACATCATATTATATTCAAGGACACGGCTGGCCAAAGAAGGTCACTACCACTTGAGCAGGCGCCGCTTGCAAGTATGGTGCTAATAACTTTTTTATTCGATAACTCTCATAATTTCATCGTCCAAACGAAAAAAATTGGCTTCCAAACGCATCCTAACGACATGCAAACGATTCCATTAAACAAAAGTCGGATATTTCATTGTTGGTGTGCTAACTTCACGGACATAAACGGAACGATCTTCCTCTAGCCTACGGTCATAGAACCTGGCGAAGGTTTGCGAAGTTGCCGTCCATCCAGTTTTCCTTCCAATGAGAGCAATGTTGACACCACTTCTTTTGGCAGTAGATGTTGAGGCATCGCCTTATGCGGTTTCCTCCACGAGATGAAAAGGCTCCCTGTATTTTTTTCTTCTACTGCGCGTTCGATTAAGGTATGTTCCCAGAGCTGATGCTACGCAGATCGATGAATCTTCTGGATAGAAGAATCGATTGCTGTCAGAGTATGGATTCTGCGTCTCGTTGTGAGAGAAAGTAGCGTGGCAAGTTCACTTGGTAATTTCTGTAAAGAAATCTCTTTATTTGGGCTTAATTGCGAGGCTAATTCCAGAACCAATTTAGGGTCCCAGATTGTGTCGTATTTGGGGCGAGATGGCCGAGATTCAGCGAATTTCGGTAAGATGACGAAAATTCCTCCACTTTTTTAGTGCAGACTGATATTGTCTTAAGGAAGATTCAGCCAATGATGCGATACTGATCTTGATAGTATCTGGTGTCATTTTCTCCAGAGAGAATGCCTGCTTGATGATACTCCTCTCACCAGGGTCAGTTGGGACCAAAGTGGATAAGGTTCTTATGAGAAATATTTACCCTAGTCTCGGCTAAATGCGTCAATCGCAAGCGATCCAGAAGACGTATTTTCGACACTTGTAGTTAGATCGGTTAGCAAAGAGATCAACTTCAAGGTAACCGAAACGAACACATAATTTTCTGAAGGCCTTACGAGATAAATTATACTCAGCCTCTACTTCCAGCCTTTTTGATTAACGATCTGTGACTGTATTTTCTGATGACTTAATGTTGGATGCAAACATAATAATATTGCGCTCTTTGCACCATTTCCAAAGCTCTTTTGCAGTCTTACTGAGATTCTCGAATCGAATTTCGGCCATGCGATTGATACAACCAATTGCTGTTGTTTTATCTATTCCTAAAAGTGCGTCGCAGTATCTCAGGTCTCTTGAGAAACACTTAGGCCCGAGAAACGCAGTCCAAAGTTGTAATTGATTCATGGGATATTGTCGTTCTTATGAACTCCAAAATCAATGGGTTCTGTCTTTATCTATGATTTTTGATAGGATTGCACACCGATTTGGTGTTGCGCCTCCACCAGGCAAGATCTTGCGTTACATCAGGCAGAGCAGTTGAATTCAAACAACGTACTTTCAAACCTAAATCTTAAGTATTCTTTACTGGATTCTGCTATTGAAATGTGGTAATATCCAGCTTGAAGATCAAGTGTCACCATGTACCAATTTCTCTGTATCAGATCACGAGCTAATCTCATGTCCTATATTTTTAAATTTTATCTATGAATTCGTTTAGTTTTTTGACATTTAAGATGAATCTGCTAGATCCATCTGGCTTGGATGTGAGGATTATGCTAAAGAGAAAATGACCCTTGAATTCTTCACATTTTTGGATCGCGCCTTGGACTAGAAGTTCTTCATTATAGTTAATTGTGATTTTTTACTCTTCCACCAGCGTGGTTCCCCTGTTGCCAAATATTGAATTAGGCGACGAGCAAAGGAATGCCGTAACCGTCTATTGGAATAAACTGCTTTAGTCGTCCAGATCGCACACTTACCGTCTTTGGTAATGACGCCTCCCGTAATATTTGGGTTAATGTTTCCTGGATGGTTTCCGAAAATTGTAGTTCTTCTGGCTGTAGTTGGTTGGCTTTCGTTGCCGCCCCCCGTATTTGCTTGTTTAATGGATGTCTAACGGCGGTGGCCCTTCGCATTTTTTGGCAACTTCGATATTGTTTCTGATGAAGCTTTCGTGACTGCGACTGGTTTCAACTATTTAGAAGAGCGTTCTCAGAATTTCCAGCTTTCTGCGTTTCAGGTAGATCTTTGTCAAACAGCCACTCATCTGCTGTAGTAGCATTCAAAGTTTCTTTGAAGGATGAGTTGGAGTTTGCTGAGATAATTAGACGTCTCATCAGAGTTTCATCGCGCTGAAGATCAACTAGGATACGTAGGAAGCGGAGCCAGAGAAGTGCCTTTGAAGAGGTTCGACAGCGTTGTGCCTAGTGCAGCTAAGCAAAATGTCACTTTCTGTTACTTTGCTGAAATGCGCTCCGCCTTGTTGACAATTGATTCCAGTCTCGTGACCTTAACCTCTGCATTAAGTTCTGGAAGCCTGGCTGAGACACAGTCTACGGGTGTGAGATATTTCATGACTAACACCTTAAGTCCGTTATCCGGAATACCAGCTTGGAGAATTCCTTCCCAGCGAACGTCAATGTTGTCATGGATTACAGTGGTTTGTTGTTTGTCTGTATTACGTTTACCGAATATTGCTAGGACCTCAGTATACAAAACCTGGTCCTTAGGCATTTCCGTCTCATTCTGTATGCTTGGTGTCACATCCCGTTGACCACTGATCTGGATTGCATCTCCTTGAACTCCTGGAATATTTTTAACTCCCTGAACGCTCTAAAATTTCTGGAATTCTCGGAAATACGTGTAATCCTTGAAAACCCAGAATTCATTGAATGTTCGGGATTCCTGTGATACTTATAATACTTTGAATTCCTTGCATTATTTGAATTCACGGAAATCTATAAATTCCTCAAAATGTCTGAATTCCTTGAATATTCACATTTATTAAAATCCTTCCCATTTTCTGAATCCCCTGGGTTATGGGTTATTTCAATTTCCTAAAATTCTTTGAATTTCCTAAATGCTCTAAAATCCCTGAAATTCCATGAATTTCTAGGTATTTTTCCAATTGAAAGTGGGTCTTCTGAACTTGTAATCCCGTGAAAAAAGAAATATCATCTTAGCAACAAAAATGATATTCTAATACATCTGCGAAAACATAACAAATCTAAATTTTTTCTTGCAGAATCCAGACCAAGTAGTTCTGGAGAAGAGAATTTTAATACCAATGATAACAAGTTATACGATGGTGCCAACCACATTCTTATCACAAATTTTGGTCAAGGCAGTATAAGAGGTAGAGAAATTGCGATCGAAAATCAATTAACTCAGAATCCAAAAAGAAAAAAAACAGGATTCGTATTCATCACACCGGCTTTAAAGGGCCCGGTCACTTGCCCAGTATTCATAGGCCAGCAGAATACGCAGCAAAGCCCACCCCACAGTCCCAATAAGGCCACGAAGAAGGAGGACATAAAGAATATGCACATTGGTTATGCAAGACCAATAAAAGTCAATATTAGTGAAAAAATATAAATAAATATATATAAATAGAATATCAATATAAATAATTACTAGCTAAACAAGACGCAGACAAAGCTGAAAAAGACGCAAAGAAAGATCATGAAGAAATTTGATTGTGTAGGATTGTTGTTGAATAATCTTAAAGCTTTATTCTGTTGTCTTCGAATTTGTGAATAAAGTTGTTTGAAGAAATGGAATATTTTTTGTAAAACGAGTTTCCCAAAGTTGAACCTCTTTCCCAACATTCAAGGCCAAAAACAGTTATAGTGAATTGCGGAATCATGTAAGAAAAGTAAGACTTTTTTCCTTTGTGATCATGATCATCGGACAGATAATTATCGTGGCCCCACTCATGAAAACTGCAACTAAAAAGAAAAGCGTTTTATTTGAAAAAAGAGAATCTGGTTTGAAAAAATTAATCACTTTCAATAAAAAAATCAAATCAATAAAAGTCCACTTCTCCATTACAATTGTTAATGATAATTTATGAGTTTCCATGGAAACAACTGAAAGCAAAAAATATGGCTTGTTTCTACACAAAAATATAAATTTTCAACAAAAAAGTTCGTTTTAAACCAAACAGTTAAATTTTCAATCAAGTAGTGACTTTTCTACCAAAGTCTTGAAATTTCAAGCCAAAAAAATGAATTTTCCACAAAACAGTTGAATTTTCAACAAAATAGTTTATTTCGAACTAATAATTAATTTTTCGAACTAATTAATTTTTTGTAACAAAATGAATTTTCAACAAAATACATCAGTTTTTAACCAAACAGTTGAATTTTTAACAAAGAAAATCAGTTTCCAACCGAAAATGAAACAGTTAAATCTACAGTTAAAAAGATTATTTCTTGATGAAAAAAAAAACAAATGTTAAAAAAATAGTAAATTTGAACCAAAGAGTTGAATTTTCAAAAAACAAAGAATAATTTCCAAAAATGAAACAATTAAATCTACAGTTTAAAAAATTATTTCTAAAAAAAATGAATGTTTAAAAAATAGTCATGTTTTGAAGTAGAAATAGTTGAATTTTATACCAAAGTAATTAATTTTGCAACTGAAGAATGAAGCTTTCAACCAGAAACGATAAAGACTTGACCAAAAATATAATACACTTTTCAACCAAAAAGAATTAACTTTTAACCAAAAATAGTTAGATTTTCTTCGAAAAGATGAATTTTCAACTAAAATGATAAATCTTCCCACTGGAATGGTTGAACTTTCTTTTCTCGTCATATTTCACCTTGGTATGTTTTGCTAAAATTAACTTGAAGTACCCTGGGAGTAAGTACAAACGAGCAGTAATTCAAATTTCACATTATATTTTCTGTCTCCAAAACAGTCTTCCTAACAATATTGAAAATTGGATTTCACTTATCTGCTTCAGTTCACAAAAAACTTATTTTATTCAATACTCACCACAGTGCATGGTATAAAATAGTTAAATCATAATAATGTAATTTTGAAGTGAGTGTGAAAAGTACTCTTGCATTATCGTATTTCCATATAATTAAGCGAATAGTATGATTGGGAAGCTTGAACAAAAAAATTATCAGAATCAACCTTGTATGTGTGGCAACGAAACACGTAGATCAGTTTTTTTGTAATTATCTAACCATTTATTATGTTTACTGGAACTATTGTAAATTGCATTGATTCTTTCTTTAACAACACTTTCTATTAAAGGTAGTTAATAATAAAACTGAGTTATTCCACGTTCAGGAAAGAAAATTTAGATCAATTAAAAATTACATTACAGCAAAATAATTATCAACTACCTTTAATAAAAAGTGTTGTTAAAGAAAGAATCAATGCAATTTACAATAGTTCCAGTAAACATAATAAATGGTTAGATAATTACAAAAAAACTGATCTACGTGTTTCGTTGCCATACATACAAGGTTTATCAGAGAGATTAAAAAGTGCTTTGAAAAAATTCAACATTAACGTATGTTTTAGAAATGACCATAAATTGGAAAATTATCTTATAAATAAGAAAGATTCAGAGAAAATTGAAAATTTAGCTAACGTAGTTTATTTAATAAAATGCAGAGGTTGTAATAAAGTTTACATTCGTAAAACTGGCAGAAGGTTAAAAAGGAGAATAACAGAACATAAAAGAGATTGCAGAATTGGCAATTTAAACACAGGTTTATCACAACACTCTTGGAATTTTGACCACCTTTTTGATTTTAATTTCGATAATATAAAGATTTTAGCTAAAGAAAATAACACTTATAAAAGAAGAATTTTAGAATCGATTTTCATAAACAAGTTCAAGAATTATTCCATAAATTTAAAAACAGAAAAACTCTATGAAAATAAATGTTACCACCATATAATTGATTACATTTTCAAATTCCTAATGCCTTGGCGCGCGATTTTCATTGCAGTTGAATGCGCTCTCTATATGAGAAACTGTGTACTATATTTCAAACATAACTCACGTTCTTCTTACCTGTCACTATTACTTCGTCCGTCGTTTGACTATTGCGCTTTCGCTCTTCAAATTTTTTTTTAAAAATGTAACTCTTCAAATATTGGGAGCCTCTTTTGTTTTTTTGAGGTTTTCCCAATTTAAAAAAATTTCGGTAACCGTTTCAATTTTTTTCATCGGACCACAATTTTGATTTTCCAAAATTGTTTTTTGAGGTACATTGAATTTAATATTTATAATTGGTTCTATGACATTGTCATTTTCTTAATTAGCTAAAAGAATTTTATAACATTTTTATCAGGTATAATTTGTCTGAGGATGAGCAACAGATTGAGGTCGAAACGTTGCGAGAATTTAACTTTTTATAATTAAAGTATTGACTCGGAATGCTCCTAGTCTTTTTTATTCAAATTGATCGTAAGACCGAAATAATAGAACTTACGTTCCTATTAAGGTAACAATTGAATCGATCGAAGATAGATTTCACTTCTTAAAAATTGTTTTAAAAAGTTGTTTATTTTTATCAAGAGACTCCTACTATATGAAGCCGGATCATTCGGACCAATCAGCTTCACTTCTTTCATGTTTAAGGCATTATAAAAGTGAGTTGATTTTCATATGGAGGAGGAAATCCTACCGGATAAACCTTTTCATAGTATTTAGTTTACCTCACAGAAAGGCAAATCCACTATTGACACACTATATGTATTTACCTTTTGCTGTTGAAAAGTAGGTCTAACAGGACATAAACACCCCTACGAAATCTATATTTAATTCTGATGAGGAACATGATGTAGGTGCCACTGTTGATAGGTAGTTGCGTTCTATGCTATGCAGCAGGATTGTCCAGTCTTCGCTCTACGGTTTCAATGTGAGAGCGAAGGTAGAAAAGGAAAGTCCGCAGGGAGGAGTTTTATACTCCACCTTGTGGGCACCCGGCATTAGTGATTCAGGTTTTAATACTCAAGAATATATAGATGGCCTTCTTATACTGGTAACAGGAAAACATTTGGGAACTTTAGTCGAACCAAAATGATCTCAAAATTGTTGAAGCGTAGTGTAATGACCGTAGCTCTGGAGCTGGATTACCTGAGATGAACCAAGTGCGGAGATAACAATCGCACTGGGCAAATTTCCTACCGTGCTTCAAGCTGAAATAGTGGCTATTAAGACATTCCTAAAGGAATTTCATAAACCTGTGTGTTTCAATCACCACATTTACATATGCTCTGATAGTCAAGCTGCATTGAGAGCTCTCCAATCGGAAGAGTTTAAATCCAAACTTGTCGAGAGTTGCCTCTAAGAGCTTCTTGTAGTGTGCGGAAAAACTGGGTCAACTTAATCTGGGTACCTGGACATGAGAACATTGAAGGTAAGGAGAAAGCAGATATGCTTGCAAAAAGCAGTGCTACAAAGGCCCTCAACGTACCTGAACCATACTCTGGAGTATCGTATGCTTCGTCTAAGCGCTGGCATCGGAAAGTGGCTCTTAGAGAATCACGTGAGGTATTGCAAGATGGCTAAGGGTTTGTTAGACTCTAAGAATTTTATCAAAGAACCATGTTCAGGAAAGTCTAAACAAATTCCTAAACATGAAAAGGAGCGAGGTAGAAATATAAGTTGAAATGCTCACGAGCCATTGCCGCTTAAAGAAGCCCCTGACTAACATGAAGGTCGACTACTATCCTCGATCTCGAAAGTGCGACTTTCGTGAGGAGACATCCACATCCTCTGCGACTGTGATGTGCTTGTAAACCTTAGAGTGAAGTATTTTGGAAATCATTCCTGTTAACCAAGGGATTTTGTAGACATCCCCTATACGGCGATGAATGCTTATATTGCGGAAACCGGCCTCATCAGAGATGATTAGATACAAGGGTACAGTACAATTAATTAAATTAGAAAACATCAGTGCTATTAGGCTTAGTTGACCCTGCCTACCGCGAGCGCATAATGAATGAACCTGTAGGCGATACCAACTGCCGAGCGTGCAAGCAAGAGCCAGAAACACTTGGACATGTTCTCAGTGGATGCTTGAAATATGCACGCTAGGGATACATAGAGAGACACAATGCGGCTCTAAAAGTCTTATATTACCATCTTAGCCACTTCTATTTCTCATTCTCCACCACTCAACGTATCAGTGCTACGAAGCCTGATATTGTCCTCCAAGATCTGAAGAACAAGATCATTTACATGATTGAATTCTCGGCACCAGCCGATGGTAATATCACGGCAAAGGAGGAAGAAAAACGGGCGAAATATCAAGCACTTCTTTTCGAGCTGAGCAGGCTCTACCAAGGCTTCAAAGTCCATCTTGTAGTTCTCATAATCGGCTGTCTTGGAGGTATGAAACCTTCATTTAATAGCCAACTCAACAAGATTCCGGCTTTCCAGCGTCAGGCTCATTCCATCGCGAACCGGATGTAAAAGGCTGTTCTTCTGGGATCACTTCATCTGGTCTGTCAACACTGTTCCTCATAACATTCTACAAAGATTGGTAGCTCTAAAAAAAAAAATTTCCAGCTCTTGTTTACCTTCTAGGACAGAAGGAGCAGAAGCGGATGATGTACACGTTCCAGTTGCGTTGGGATTGGTTGCTTTAAGGAACGATGATCGTAGCTTCCGGAGCCTACAACTTCTCACATGATAAATAATAATAGTTACAATTGTCCTTTAGGTCCCGATTAATCTTTTCTTCACAAGAGCCTGCCAAAAATGAAGATCTACAAGAAAAGTAATTTTGTTAGATGGTTAGATGTCATACGAAGATAGCTTAGAGCCTGTCAAGTACAAATATGAAAAGAAGGAGCATAATTTCTTATAACAGTTTTGAGTCTTTTTGAAAATTGTTATACAATTAGGGTCATAGTTTTCCCTCTTCATATCTAAGTTAAGGCCTGTCAGATATTTTTACTGAAGGAAAATAGGCTTATCTTCGATACAGGAAAGTCATTTAAACAAACAGATGTGTGAATCTAAGAAAGCCAATTTTTTGTATGAAGGAAAAGTCAGCTCAAGTAGAATCAGACCATTTGAGATAAATCCAGTTCGTCGTATCTGTATAGACTAGGGTCTGTCAGATATATTGAAGTTATAAAAACAAGTTTACGTACAGATGAAGGTATGCCTAAACCTATGAGATGATTTGGGTTAGACTTAGTTTGTTGGATATTCACAGGCTCAGGCCTGTCAGATATTCCAGATAATAAATCTTCTCTAGAAAAAATCTGGAAATCGCTCGAAGTCTCTTGAAATCTTTTGAAGCCTCTTGAAATTTCCTAAACTCTCTGGAACTATCTTGAAAACCTGTCAAGCTAATTCCCTTCAATTTAATTTTTTTTTTTTATTATTATTTGAAAGCTCAAAATTATTACGCGGAGTATGTTACAAATATATTTAACTTTTGCGACAGCTCAAAAGTTTCTGGTCGACGTTAAAGTATCAGATCAATAAGAAAAGATCCACTGAACACTCTATCGCAATGAAACCTAATTTTTCCTCTCTCGAAAAATGCCTAATGTCACCTGTCTTCTTCATCAATTCATGTTTCTTTATATATAAATATGCCTACCATCTTCATGAGATTGACGCTAAATTCATACTGATTCAAATAACAAAATGTTACTATTTTAGGTTATCCAATTGCCAGACACGAAATAACAGTTGCTATCAGTACATGTAAACCGGAAGAAGCATTTGGTCAGGATCGTGTTTCGGTGAAATCTTATTAACCTCTTCCGACGTTAAGTCTGGATAAATAGAAAGTCATTTTAGGAGGATGTGGAAGAATAAGTGTGTCCTCTCTTCTTGCGGGATAACCTCACGTGCATGATCTACAAGAAGGGGGATAAAAAGAATGCTGGCCTGCTCTTTTTTATTTTAAAAATTAGTGACCTGAAGGACTTTCTCCTAAGCCGAGGCCTTAAAGAAATCTTGATTCATAATATGATTCAGATTCTCTAACTGTTCTATGCTGCTAACTCGGTGGTAATTGATGATACTTGTTTTGATGATGCTTTCGATGAATATTGTAAAATCAATTATCAGGTGGGCAATACATCTAAGATGAAGACCCTGGCCTTCCATGAAGGGGGAACCCTTTTATTTCAAATTTCACTTCAAATATAACCCAGGTGGAGATGGTTAGGGTATACAACTACATTTTTAAGTTATTTTTGAGTTCAGGCATCTTCGTTCTGGCCTATATCAACAAGCTGCTGGAAAGTTTGCTGTGGGATCAAAGTTGCATGTCGGTTGAGTCGAAATCTGGGCGCAGCAAACAAATCTTGTACAAGAGCCTCATCTCAAATGTTCTTTGCTATAATATAGTGATCTGGGAGTTAGGATATTCTGGAAGGTGGAGATAATTCACACTACGTTCTTCAAGAGATGTTTGGGACTTCCATCACAGACCTTAGGTTATCCACTTAAACTAGAGTGTCTTTGAATTTCAACTGCGCATAGCCTCCTAAAGATGGCCCTAAACTTGTCAAACATCTGCTCTTGTTACACAAGCGAAAGTCCTATCTCCTTTTGTGATTTCCTTCCAATTTCTAAGAATCCTTGCTCAAGCTCGTCTCATAGCATCTATTCAAAGTACATTTACTATTTGCTACCATTGGAGAAAGAAAAGACTTTTGGGAAAGGATATAAGATGGATTGATATAAATACCAAAGACACATTTCTTGCAAGATGTTATGGTTTGAGAAAGATTCATAAAGATGGATATCCTTTGAGATTGCTTATTTCAACTATTAGCACTCCTCCCACGAAATTTTTAGAACAAAACTTCAATTTGATACTTAAAGACTCAATTACAACTTCCAAATACAATATTAAAAATAGCTGTGAATTCCAAAAAATTATTATTCAAAAAACTGTTCCTGATGACCATGTAATGATTTCTTGGGATGTTGTTGCAATGTTTCCAAATATACCCCTGGAATTGGTTAAACAGGAAATTTTAAATAGATGGGATAATATAAAAACGCGTACTCGATTAAGTCAAAAAGATTCTATTGAAAGGGATAGTTTCCATTATTAACTCAACTTATTTTAAATTCAATGGAGTTATGGAAGATTTGGATTTCTTTGCTTTCAAGAAGCTGGATTTTGTTTTGCCCTTTCACTTTCGGTATGTTGATGACAGGCAGTTTTTGATGCTTTCAATAGTTTTCATTTGAAACTTCAGTTCACCCATGAAATAGAGAACAATAATAGAATCAGTTTTTTGGACGTAGAAGTAATTAAGGGTCAGGATGGTAATATTATTACCAATTGGTATAGGAAAAGTACATATTCAGGTAGAATTTTAAATTTCTTTTCGGCTCATCCTTTTGAAAACCAAATTGCAGTAATCAAAAACTTGGTTGATAGAGCTCTAGGTTTGTCCCACATTTCATTTCACAGAGAGAATTTGAATATTGTTAGGAATATCCTTTTTCTTAATCATTACCCACAAAAGTTGATTGAGCAACATATCACAATTAGAATTCAACAAATCAAAAACAAACGAAGCAACATTTTATCTACAGATAATCAGGAAGAATTGAGAGAATATAGTTCTTTCAATACTTTTGTTCTTCCCTTTTTTGGTTGAAAAAATTTAATATGCATACTATTTTCCGTATACCATTTGAAATGGATTCAATAATAACTTTTGGTAAAGATCTTTGACTGGGATAATGTTGAAATTTTACACAGTGAAAGTAATGAGAGAAAAAAAAATTCATGGAAATGCTTTATATTGAAAAACAAAATAAGTTGTCTATTAATTTAAAAACTGATTTGGATAAATTAAACAAGGAAGGGGATTTGATTGGTTGCCTTCTCATTTTTCATTCCTCTTTTTTATTTTTGTGCAAAGAAACAAATTTGTTTGTTTTTAGGAATTGCAATAGGATTATTTTGTGGTGTTTGTCCAAACTTGATCGTTGAATTCTTGTTTTATTTTCAGGAATTCTATACATTAAAATAAGTTGTCTATAGACTGAAGGAAATAAGCTAGACAATGTATTCCTTTAAAATGAATTTATTTATTTAAAATGAAGTTTTTCGGCTACAATGATGGTTGGCGTATTGTACAGGTTTAATCAATTTTCATTCAGGAAGATGACATACATTTTTCATATTTATATAATTTTTTTATTTGCCCTTGGGATAGCGTGGTAGGCTCGGTGGCATCGCTTGTTGGCGTTGTTGCACAGCAGGTTGAACAGGTGGTCGAGCGACATGGCCATTCAAATTCTGTGATGAGCTTGCAGATTCTTTTTTTAAATCTGCCGCAATCTGCTTTAACTCTTTTTCTGTTATGGTTTTTCTTTTGTTTATGTCTCCTTTTCCAAAGCTATCCATATTCACATAACTCCAACCATCAAATAAGAGATTATTGTTGTAATTTATATTAAAATCCCCTCCTTGAGGATTACTTGGTCTGGATTCTGTAAAGAAATGGAGATTTGTTAGATTTTCGTATATGTATTGGAAAATAGCTGTATCATTAATTTCCACACATCTAAATAACTATTTAGTACTAGCAATTTTATATGCGAGCTGAGAGTGAACAACTCTAGAGAAAGCACAACTATCAGTATAGTGGCGCCTCTGCGGCCCATTTTGGGTAGCTATGTCCATGAGGTTGGCACACCAACAATTAAATATCCAACTTTTGTTGAACGGAATCGTTTGGATTTCGTTAGGATGCGTTTGGAAGACAATTTTTTTCGTTTGGACGGCAAAACTCAAAAAGATATTGAGTTTTCAAAATTGGAGTGCTAACTTCACGCTGCGGAACAAATTTTAATTTTGTTCAAAAAATTTTTTTACCAATCGTTTGGATGTCGTTAGGGTGCGTTTGGAAACTCACGTTTGACGTTTGGACGATGAAATTGTGTGAGTTATCGAATAAAGAAGTCATTAGCACCATAGTCGCAAGCGGCGTCTTCTCAAGTGGTAGTGACCTTCTTTGGTCAGCCGTGTCCTTAAATATAATATGATGTGCCATCACAAAAACTGTGGTACCAAAAATTTTCAAAAATTTTGAAAATTTATTGATTATCTAAATTTCCGTATATTTTCGAAATTTTCAAAATTTCTAAGATGTTCAAAATTTCTAAAATGTTCACAATTCCTGAAATTATCAAAATTATCAAAATTTCTGAATTTTACAAAAATTTTCAATTTACTCAAATTTTCTAAAATTTGTGAATATTTGTAAAATTTGTGAAATTTTGTAAAATTTGTAAAATTTGTAAAATTTTGTAAAATTTGTAAAATTTTGTAAAATTTGTAAAATATTCAAAATTTGTAAAATATTCAAAATTTGTAAAATATTCAAAATTTTCAAACTTACCAAACTTTATAATATTTCTGAATTGTATGAAATGTTAAAAATTTCTAAAATCATTCAAATTTCTGAAATTATTGTTCAAAATTTTTAAATTTCTAAAATTATCAAAATTTCTAGAATGTTCCAAATTTGTTGAATTACCAAAATTTCTAAAATTTCTAAAATGTTTCAAATTTACGATATTGTCAACGTTTTGAAAATTATAGAATCATCTCAAATTTTCAAAATTTCCAAACTTTTCGAAATTTACCAAAATTTCTGAAATTTCTAAATTCCAAAATGTCTGAAATATCTCAAATTTTCAAAAATTATTATTGGTAAAATTATCGAAATTTCGAAACTGTTGAAAATTTCTAAAATTATAAAAACTTCTTAAATTTTCAAAAGTTACAAAATTACCAAAATTTATAAAATTTTTGAAAAGTTTGGAAATTATCAAAATTTCTAAAATGTTCAAAATTTCTAAAATTATTAAAATTTCTAAAACGTTGAAAACTTTCTAATATTTCTGAATTTTATGAAATGTTAAAAGTATCTAAAATCATTCAAATTTCTGAAATGATTGTAGAAAATTTTTAAATTTCTAAAATTATCAAAATTTCTAGAATGTTCCAAATTTTTTAAATTATCAAAATTTCTAAAATGTTCCACGTTTACAATATCGTCAACATTTCTAAAATTACAGAATCATCTCAAAGTTTCAAAATTTACAAAAATTTCTGAAATTTCCAAAATGTCTAAAATATCTAAAATTTTCAAAAATTATTGAAATTGGTAAAATGATCAAAAATTATTAAAATTGGTAAAAAGATCAAAATTTCGAAACTGTTGAAAATTTCTAAAATTATAAAAACTTCTCAAATTTTCAAAACTAAAATTACCAAAATTTCAACAATTTTTAAAAAGTTTTGAAATCATCAAAATTTCTAAAATTTCTAAAATGTTCCACATTTACAATATCGTCAACATTTCTAAAACTACAGAATCATCTCAAAGTTTTAAAATTTTCCAAATTTCTAAATTTACCAAAATTTCTGAAATTTCTAAATTTCCAAAATGTCTAAAATATCTAAAATTTTCAAAAATTATTAAAATTGGTAAATTATCGAAATTTCTACACTGTTGAAAATTTCTAAAATTATACAAACTTCTTAAATTTTCAAAAGTTAAAAAATTACCAAAATTTATAAAATTTTTTAAAAGTTTGGAAATTTGCAAAATTTCTAAAATGTTCAAAATTTCTAAAATTATTAAAATTTCTAAAATGTGCACAATTTCTGAAATTATAATTATTATCAATATTTCTGGAATTTACAAAATGTTCAATTTTCTCAAATTTGCCGTATTTTCTAAAATTCGTGAAATTTCCTAAAATTGGTAAAATATTCAAAATTTATAAAATATTCAAAACTTATAAAATGTTGAAAATTTTCAAACTTTCTAATATTTCTGAATTTTATGAAATGGTAAAAATGTCTAAAATCATTCAAATTTCTGAAATGATGGTTGAAAATTTTTAAATTTCTAACGTTATTTAAATTTCTAAAATTATCCAAATTTCTAGAATGTTCCAAATTTTTTAAATTATCAAAATTTATAAAATTTATAAAATGTTCCACATTTACAATATCGTCAACATTTCTAAAATTACAGAATCATCTCAAAGTTTCAAAATTCACCAAAATTTCTGAAATTTCTAAATTTCCAAAATGTCTAAAATATCTAAAATTTGCAAAAATTATTAAAATTGGTAAAATGAACAAAAATTATTAAAATTGGTAAAAAGATCAAAATTTCGAAACTGTTGAAAATTTCTAAAATTATAAAAACAATTTTTAAAAAGTTTTGAAATCATCAAAATTTCTAAAATTTCTAAAATGTTCCACATTTACAATATCGTCAACATTTCTAAAATTACAGAATCATCTCAAAGTTTCAAAATTTTCCAAATTTCTAAATTTACCAAAATTTCTGAAATTTCCAAAATGTCTAAAATATATAAAATTTTCAAAAATTATTAAAATTGTTAAAAGGATCAAAAATTAATAAACTTGGTAAAAAGATCAAAATTTTGAAAATTTCTAAAATTATAAAAACTTCTCAACTTTTCAAAACTTATAAAATTAACAAAATTTCAAACATTTTTAAAAAGTTTTGAAACCATCAAAATTTCTAAACTGTTCAAAATTTCTAAAATTATCAAAATTTCTAAAATGTTCACAATGTATCAAATTTTCAAAATTTTTAAAAATTCTAAAATATTCACAATTTCTGATTTTCAAACTTACCAAACTTTCTAATATTTCTGAATTTTATGAAATTTTAAAAATGTCTAAAATCATTCCAATTTCTGAAATTAATGTTCAAAATTTTTAAATTTCCAAAATGATCAAAATTTCTAGAATGTTGCAAATTTTTTAAATTATCAACGGCCATACCACGCTGAAAAACCCAGTTCTCGTCAGATCACTGAAGTTAAGCAGCGTTGGACGCTGTTAGTACTTGGATGGGTGACCATTCAAGAATACTGACATGAGTGCTGTTGGCACATCGTGGGTGTGGTGAGCCCACACTTGTAGTTATTTATAACTACAAGAAAAACCTAGAAACACTACCCGAATCGGGTAGTGTCACGCCTACCCTGAAAGGGAAATGGTTTAATGGTATATATATCAAAATTTATAAAATTTTCCAAATTTACAATATTGTCAACATTTCTAAAATTATAGAATAATCTCAATGTTTCAAAATTCCTAAATTTTCGTAATTTCTAAATTTCCAAAATGTCTAAAATATCTAAAATTTTCAAAAATTATTAAAATTGATAAAATGATCGAAAATTATTGAAATTGGTAAAAAGATCAAAATTTCGAAACTGTTGAAAATTTTTAACATTATAAAAACTTCTCAAATTTTCAAAACTTATAATATAATTATAATAATATTTATAAAATGTTCCATATTTATGAAAAATTGTTTCATTTAGAATGGTTTCCATTTCTTTTTTTCAATTTTCAAAGTTTCTAAATTTTTAAAAATTCTAACATTTTCATGAAATATACGGAAATTTAGATCATCCAAAAATTTTCCAAATTTTTGGAAAGTTTTGGTACCACAGTTTTTGCAGTGACACATCATATTATATTTGAGGACACGGCTGACCAAAGAAGGTCACTACCACTTGAGAAGGCGCCGCTGGCGAGTATGATGTTAATGACTTTTTTATTTGATAACTTACACAATTTCATCGTCCAAACGTCAAAAGTGAGCTTCCAAACGGACCCTAACTACATCCAAACGATTGTTGAAAAAAAATTTCAAAAAAATGTCAACTAGTCCAAACTTACAATTTCCAAACGTTAAATTAAATTTTAAATTCAATTTTGGGTTTTTTTAAGCGGAAAGAAATAATTTTTTCTTCTGTATTTGTTTAAATTATATTCCCAATGAGGTTTGCTGAACAAAATTTTGCAACTCATCAATATTTGTTTATTTTATAAAAAAATTATACCTATAAACAAATGTACATTTTGGGCGATTTTAAGCGAAAAGAAATCGCTTTTCTTCTGCCCTTGCTGAAATTATATTGCCAATGATCTTCTCAAAAAAAATTTCGTAATGCATCAATATTTGCTTATTTTATAAACAAATTACATAAATGAATTCACATATGAGGCGTTTTTAAGCGGAAAGATATCTTTTTTTCTTCTGATCTTGTTGAATTTATATGGACAATGATACTCTATCGAAAAATGTTGCCAAGCATCGCTGATCGTTAATTTTATAGACAAATCATGTAAACGAATATACATTTCAGATATTAGAATATTATTGTGTAGAATACTATTGCAAAAATCCAAACCAAATCTGAGTGCAATATTGAATTCTAAAGAACACAATTCATACTCGCCAGAAACGAGTAATACATAAATAGCATCAATTTAATTAGGAATGACCATTTTCCTTCAAATGGCCTTGAGCGACCTTTGAATGTTATTGTAAAAATCTCAAAAAAGTCTTAGTACAATATTGAATTGTAAAGAATACAATTCATATGCATCAGAAACGAATAATCAATAAATAGCGTCAATTTAATTAGGAATGGCTATTTTTCCTCTAAAATGGCCTTGAGCGAACTTTGAATGTTATTGTAAAATTTTGAAAAAAATGTGAGTGCAATATTGAATTGTAAAGAGCAGAATTCAAGCGCACCAGAAATAAATGATCAATAAGTAGCGTCAATTTAATTAGGAATGGCTATTTTCCCTGTAAAATGGAATTGAGCGACCTTTGAATGTCATTGTAAAAATTGGACAAGAATTTAAGTGCAATATTGAATTGTAAAAAACGAAATTCAAGCGCGCCAGAAATCAATGATCAATAAGTAGCGTCAATTTAATTAGGAATGGCTATTTTTCCTCTAAAATGTCCTTGAGCGACCTTTGAATGTTATTGTAAAAATCTGAAAAAAATCTAAGTGTAATATTGAGTTCTAAAGAACACAATTCATACGCGCTAGAAATGAATAATCAATAAATAGCGTCAAATCAATTAGGAATAGTCATTTTTGCCCTAAAATGGCCTTGAGCGACCTTGGAATGTTATTGTAAAAATCTGAAAAAAAATCTAAGCGTAGTATTGAATTGTAAAGAATACGATACATACGCACCAGAAATGAATGATCAATAAGTACCGTCAATTTAATTAGGAATGGCTATTTTCCCTGTGAAATGGCCTTGAGCGACCTTTGAATGTTATTGTAAAATTTTGAAAAAATGTGAGTGCAATATTGAATTGTAAA